>VXBP01001526.1:0-30284 GCA_013400115.1 Rhinopomastus cyanomelas
GCCCCCCAGTACTTGAGGGGAGGCCTCCCCACTGCACAATACAGGGAGAGAACAATACCCCTAGTCCTGCTGGCCGCACTATGGCTAGTACATGCCAGGGTGATGTTAAAACTTATTTACACAAAGATTTAAGGAGGTTTTTTTGTTTGTACTACTGTGAGGGATTTCATTGCTGTGATGGCCATTGTGTGTTAGCAGCAGATGATGTTTGTACAATAGTGAGGAACACTGAGTACATGCAGTTACTGCTGTCATCAACTCGGCTTCAATCCTGCTGCTCACTTGCACTGCTTTTCTTTCTTCTAAGCACTCTCCAGCTAAGTTAGGTTTCAATTCTGTTTATAACTTTGTTTTCATTTGCTCCTCTCATGCAAGTAATGGACAGAGAGACTGATCTGATTTCTAGGCTGCAGTTTGCTGTGATTATGTGATTCTGTGATTCTTCTGGGCTTGTGGATGTCCATCTTCATCTCACATAGGAAGCTGTAGTTTGCATCAGCTTTCAAAGACACCATCAGGATCTGCTTTTAAGGTGGATCCCATGTCTGTTGTATGAAATTTGATCAAGTACATGGTTGTGTCCAGTTCTAACAGTGGCCTGGCTGCAGGCTTTGATGCTAGCCAAACACTGTATTTTGCTGATACAGAAGGAATTACAACAGCACGTGTTAAAGGCATCATTTAAATATGTTCATGCTCTGCACAGAGGTAACATCATCCCTTCTTTTGCCCTTTCTTTGTGGTGCTTCTGCAGAACTAGGTTTGCATGTTGAGTCTTGCTGTGGCTGTACACGACTCCAGTGTTACACAAGAGTGAGGTTCAATAGGAGTAAGTGCAGAGTTCTTCATGTAGGAAGGAGTAATGAGAAGCATCAACACATGTTGGGGGATGATCTATTGGAGCACACTTCCTTGGGGAAGGATCTTGGAGTTCTTGTGGGCAGTAAGTTCTCCATGGAACAGCACTGTGCTCTTGTGGCCAGGAAGGCCAATGGCATCCTGGGTGTGGGTGCATCAAGAGGAGTGTGTCCAGCAGATCAAGAGAGGTACTGCTCCCTCTCTACTCTGCCCTAGTGGGACCATCTCTGGAATCTTGTGTCTAGTTCTGGGATCCCCAGTTCCAGAGGGACAGAGATCTGCTTGACAGAGTCCAGTGGAGGGCTGTGAGGGACTGGAGCACTTGTCTTATGAGGAAAGACTGAGACACCTGTGGCTTTTTAGTCTGGAGAGGAGAAGTCTACGAGAGGACTTAATCACTGTATGTAAATCCATGAGGGCTGGGTGTCAAGAAGAAAGAGACCATCTTTTTTCAGTTGCACCCTGTGGCAGGACAAGAGGCAGCAGGTGTCCATTTGAGGACAAGAAGTTCCACCTCAGTATGAGGAGAAAGGCCTTTTCTTTAAGGGTTCCAGAAGCACTGGAACGGGCTGCCCAGGGGGTCTGTGAAGCCTCCTTATCTGGAGGCTTTCAAAACCCATCTGGATGCATTTCTGTGTGACCTGTCTTAGGTTCTGTGGTCCTGTTTGAGCCAGGAGGTTGGACTCGATGACCTCTAGAGGTCCCTTCCAACCCCTAATGATCTGTTTATGTGTGTACTACTCTGGTAAACTCTTGACCTGTAGGTCTCAGCATGTTTCTACAGGGCTAGTACTGCCTCAGGACAAATTGTTGGTATGTTAATGCCACTACTGTGCTCTAGAACAGCTCAAACCTTTGACTGTAATTAAGTTGGCTTTTGGTTTGACTGCATCATTCTCTCTACACCAGAGCTTATTCATAAACTTTGTTCTATTGTAATTCCATATTGCCAAATGACTGCTATTCGTGCTCCAGGAGGATTTTGTTCTGTTTCAAAGCCAGAGGAGGTTTGTGCGACTCCTTTAAATAATAAACCTGTTTTCTCTGTGCACATCTATTCCAACATAGGTAAAGGAAAGTGGAATAATGCTCCAGGGAAAAAGCTTGTGATTGCTCCCAGGCATTCGTGCTCTGTCTCCCCTCCAGATTTATTCCTACACCATCAGTCACTAGACTGAAATCTCACTAAGCACAAACATCAGTGATGGACACTTCATACACACTGGAACAGGCTGCCCAGCAAGGTACCAGAGTCATCATCCTGGAGGTGTTTAAAAAAAAAGAGTAGCTAGAGCACTAGAGGCCATGGTGTAGGGGTTAGGGAGATGCTGAAATGAGGGCTGGACTTGCTGATCCTGACAGTCCTTTCCAGCCATGAAGATCCTATGATTCTATTCTATGCCATACCTTTTAGGTGTTTTGTTTCTAGGAGAAAAACCAGCATGTGGCTGACTAGCTCTGGAAAACTCCTCAACATCTTTCTAGCTGTCTTTGTGGCTAGTGCCACGCAGCATCCTGGATTGCTGCCTGTCCTTGTATCCCCTGCATTGTGCTCTGCTGATGTTCATGAAGCGATGCTGAGATCTCAGTGTTGGGGCTATTGTGTTTTTGTAGTTGTAATGCTGAGGTTTGGGGATGGTGTAGAGTTAAAGGACTTTTCTTTAACTAACAGAGGAAAGGGCAGCCTTAGAAGATCTTTTTCAAGGGATTCTTTCTCCTGTGCAGTCACAGTGCTGTGTGTACAGGTTGGGTACACACGTATCACAGAACATGAGGGGTTGGAAGGGACCTCAAAAGATCACAGAATCAATAGGGATTGGAAGGGACCTTGAAAGATCATCTAGTCCAATCCCCCTGATACTGCAGGATCCCCTAGATCAAGTTGCACTGGAACATCTCCAGAGAAGGAGACTCCGCAAACCCCCTGGGCATCCTGTTCCACTGGGAAGAAGTTCCTTCTCCTATTTGTATGGAACCTCATATGTTCCAGCTCACACCATTGCCCCTTGTCCTATCATTAGTGGAGATGTTTAAGACCCCCCTGGATGTGTTCCTGTGTGACTTGGTCTAGGTGATAAGTTCTCCAGTGAAGAGATCCTGCTGTGGCAGGGGGATTGGACCAGGTGATCTTTTGGGGTCCCTTCCAACCCCTAATGATTCTATGATCCTGCAGTGTCAGGGGGTTGGACTAGATGATCTTTCGAGGTCCCTTCCAATCCCTAATGATTCTGTGACACTGAGCAGAGCCTAGCTCCATCCCCCTGACACCACCCTTGAGAGCTCATTGTCAGCATAGGATCAAGGAGCCTGGGACTGGCATTAGACTTGCTCATTAATAAGAAGCAGCACAGTGTTGGGCTGTCAAACCCAGCATGTACTTTCTTTCCTCAGTACCCAGCAGCTGAAAGTGCCACTGTCCCATACAGCAGCAGCACTACTTCTACATGAATTCTAAGCATTTTGCAGCACCTTTTCTTCTGACTTTCTTTACCATTAAAACATTCTTCTTACTCCTCTTGTACCTTTTGGGTTGTTCTTTAGCAGGTGTAGGATTGTATGAGCACTTCTCAGGAGCCCCCTTAGAGCATTAGTCTGCTGCTCCTTTTTCTGTGCAGTGATCTTCTATATCTAGAATGAAGTCTTTTGTGAAGGTCTTTTGAGAGCATCTCTTAGAGATCTTTTGTTCACGTTTTGTTTGATCATCCGCTGTCTCACACTTTTGAAGTACTTCTGCCTGCTGCCTCCTCGTGCAGGGTACGTGCTGGTCACTTCCTGCCCTTCTCAGTCTTTTTATTGCTAAGGAATGAGCTCTTTTCTCTCCTTGAGCTCTTAATTTGCTGGTGACTGCTTCTGAGTGGCTTAAACAAGTGTGACTACCTCAAGCCTTTTTCCCCCCCTATAATTTAGTATTTATGTTGTTGTGTTGTGCGCATGCAACAGCAACACTCCTTCTTAGAAAGGAAAATACTTCATATTTGGAGGAAAGAGTGATAGAACTGCCAAGAAAACTTAATAAAAGATCAGCACTTAATTAAAGATCTGGCCTACTTCTAAAGCCAGAAAAATAGCTTGCAGGAAGAGACTAAAGGCATTAGGAAGGTTTTTATTAGTCCTGTTTCAGCTCTTTGTTTTTCTTCCAGAGAAATGGAGTTAATGTGCATCTGAAAGTCGTTTTTGTGGAAGAATTAAAAGCAACAAATGATAGAAAGGTCAGGGTTGGAAGGGACTTTGAAGACTGTCTACTTCCAATCACCCTGCACAGGCAGGGACACTTTCAATAGGGCAGGTTGCTCAGGGCCCCAGCCAACCTGGTCTTCAACACTTCCTGGGATGGAGCAACCTGTTCCAGCATCTGGGCACTCCCACAGGAAAGAACTTGTTCCTCATGTCTCCTCATGTCCAATCTCAATCTCCCCTGTTCAAGTCTGGAACTCTTTTTCCCTTGTCCTCTCACTACCACTCATGTCTAAAGCCCTTCCCCAGCTTTCTTGGAGAGTACTTTAGGAGAAAGGGACCTGAAGGTCCTGCTGGACAGCAGGATGACCATGAGCCAGCAGTGTGCTGTTGTAGCCAAGAGGGCCAACAGCATCCTCTGATGGATCAGAAGAGGGGTGGTTAGCAGATCAAGAGAGGTTCTTCTCCCCCTCTACTCTGCCCTGGTGAGACCACANNNTGATTCTGTGAAGCTGAATCTCCCCTCTTCAAGTCTGGAACCCTTTTCCATTGTCCTCTCACTACCTAAAAGCCCTACCACAGCTTTCTTGTGGTCCCCTTCAGCTATTCGAAAGCTGCTCTAAGATCACCTCAACATGGACTTCAGCATAGGATCCCTGGAGCTCTCCATGAAGGCAGGGAAAGGGGGCATGAGGTAGAATGCAAACACAGAGGAACAAGATCTCTCTCCATATTCTAGCCTGATCATTTTTAGCACTACGTGTGTGTCATGGGGAGAAGTAATTTATCCGTGGCTGAAGCCCTTTCTGCCCGTCCTCGTCCTTCTTTGCTTGACTGTTCATCACAGCGATAGGATCTGTAATCCTGTCTCTTTGAAAGAACCTTCTACTCTACTCGGATGCTTTTAGGCTTATTGAATGCAATAAGCATAAGCTGATTTGTGTTGGATGGCATCCAATGGAAACCATAAAAACTGCCGATGTAGCAGCTGCTCCGTTGAAGCAAGACCTTTCTGCCTGGTAACAATAACCGCTCTTGAAGCATTTGGCTCTAGATCCTCTCTGACTGTTGGCTGTCAGACCCAAAGCGCCGGGCTCCATCGCGGTCTACCTGGTCGCTGTCACCCATTTAGCTTGTGCTTCTGGCTTGAAGCACGGCTGCGTCAGGCTCACGCGTGGAGTGAGCTGAGGGGTTTGCAAGGTGAGTTTGCCGCCTTCCCCGAGAGACCGGTTCTGATTTAGTCGTGAGCAAAGCCTGCGGAAGCGTTAGCGTGCACTTCTGCCACGACCTGTACTAATTTTGTCGTTCCATCTCTCCTCCCCCTTTTTTTTTCCCCAGATAAATGGCTCATTTAAATTGGGAGCTACTAAAATACTCCCTGGCTGGCAAATGCAGTGCCTAGCAGCAGTCATCAAGGACGAACCAAACATGAGTGGAGGAGGGGAACAGGTCGATATTCTTCCGGCCAACTATGTGGTCAAAGATCGCTGGAAAGTGGTGAGTAGCTCCATTTTTTTGTCTTTCCTTTGGTGGCCCAAAGTGGTCTCCTCCTGTAGCAGGATAGTAACGTGTCTAGTCAATCACAAAATATTCCTGGTTGGAAAGGACTGGGCACCAAAAAGCGACAGTGAAGCGATATGTTAGCAAGATACCTCAAGAAAACTGTTAGTACTGCTCTGGTGTTTTTTAGCCTATCTGGTATTTTTAGAAGACTACACCTGCCAAAGATGTTTAAGGAGGATTGAACCATTGCAGCAGGCTGAATCATCTAGTAAGAAACTTAGCTTTGGAGTTGCTGTGGCAAAGACTACTACACACATCCTATAAAACAAACAGCTTCACAATAAAGTCATTTAAAAGCAAACGTTTCAGGTTGCAGCGTCAGCTCCTTCTAAAGTTAGAAGTTCCATAATTAGCTCGTTAGTACCACTCTTAGATAGACTCATTAGGATCCTTTTTAAAAGTATGTAATCGCATAGTAAGAGTTTTAGTTCTTCGTGAGACAGCTGTCTCATCTGTGGTGCGAGCTGGATGGGTTCGCTGAATTAGCAGCCTTTTAATCGCTTCCGTATTCGTTGTGTGGCTGCAGATCTCACTTCCATTTAAATTCATGGTGTGAGTTTGCCATTTAAATTCAGCTCTGTGTTTCTTACTGCTCTAGTATCTGTACTACCTGTCTATATATCTTTATTATTATATTATCTATAGTTCTTGCTTTACCAGGTGATACAAGAGAAAACTGTTAGCTTGCTTTTCCAGAGAAGCTTTTAAATTAATTCGATCTTGATTACACTATCTTTTACAGACTGCTTAATATTTATGATCAAAGCATAACTCCTGTAGAATCACAGAATCACTCTGGTTGGAAAAGACCCCTAGGATCATTGAGTCAAATCATCTACCCTACCTTCCAAGTTCACCCCTAAACCAGATCCAACACCTCATCCGAACGATCTTTCAACACATCCAGGGGTGGCGACTCAACCACCTCCCTGGGAAGCCCATGTCAGTGCTTGACCACCTTTTCTGTGAAAAAATCCTTCTTGATATCAAGTCTAAACCTCCCCTGTTGTAACTTGAACCCACTCCCTCCTGTTCTATCACTGATTGCTTGTAAGAAGACACCAATACCAACCTCTCCACAATGTCCTTTCAGGTAGTTGTAGAGAGTGATGAGGTCTCCTCTCAGCCTCCGCTTCTTCAAACATAAGAGCCCCAGCTCTTCAGTCTTTCCTCATAAGATTTATGTAGACATCATGGGCATCTAGGCATGATGCCCATCACTTCTATAGATCATATCTGGCTGTCTTGCCTTAGGCACCAGCAGATAATAGTGTGATTAATGATGACTAGTGAGCACCTTGACCAAAATCATGCAGGAAAGCTTCTGCAGAGACACAAGGACAATCTCATCATCTCAGCATGTATTTCTCTGCTGTCGCGGGTCAGAGACCCCGACCATTTTTCAACCAAGAGCTTTTATCTAAAATGTCAGGTGCAAAGGGAGGGTTTAACAAACCCACTTACAAATCTGCAGGCAATGAAACAACTGATTCAATTTGGAGGAGAAAGGCTCTGAGACGTTTTAATTCCTTCCCCCACCACACATCAGAGAAAACAACCCCACAAGATGCAGACACAGACCTGCAGAGTTCTGCCACGTAGAAGGTCCATTTGTGGACAGTTCCTGCTTCCCTCTGAATTCACAGCAGTCGTCCGACTTCAGTCTCAATCCTCATTAATATTCAAAGTTCAGAATTATCAGAGTCTCTCCAGGTCCAGCCAAATCTTCCCACTCACCATAAATTTTCTTCAACTTGAAGAGCAACAGCCTTCTCAGAAGCCAGAACATTGTCTGTCAACGGCAGCAATGCAGCTCCCAACAGTCCAAGATGGAGAGAAGCAAAGGTGGAAGTCACTGAGGGAGGAGAAGAGGAAGGGAGTGGGGGTGCAGTCACTTTTCACCTTTTTAAACCCAAACTTTAAACTTTTCTACAGAAAACACATGAATTAAACTTACAAATTCTGCTCAGCTTTTAAAACAGAACAATTGCCACCAGGTTTGTTAAGAGAATGCAGTTCCCCTTCTTTTCTGTCATAAAGTGACCTGACTTTGCGATACTTCTGGTTGGTGAAGCAGCATTTCATTATCACCTCAGTTAATGAAACTGGAGTGTAACAGGTGAAATGATCACGTATCTTTGAGTCTTCTTAAAGTGTGGTGTTTTCTTGGAGTGTTTGGGTCCTGGCTTTAAAAGCAAAGCTTTTAAAAACCTGAACAAGAAGTTAAATCCCATGCACCTGATTTTAACTTGGATCATCAGCAGCATCTGAATCATTAAACTCACAGCAGAAGCCTTTGCTAGTTTGAATTACAAGTGATAGGTGGTGGAACAACTAAGTTGTTTCTCTGTGCTAGCAAGTTACTGTACAGCTGTCTTAGAATCATTAGGGATTGGAAGGGACCTCGAAAGATCATCTAGTCCAATCCCCCTGCCACAGCAGGACCCCCTAGACCAAATCACACAGGAACACATCCAGGTGGGTCTTAAATGTCTCTAGTGAAGGAGACTCCACAGTCTCCCTGAGCAGCCTATTCCAGTGCTCTGTCACCCTCACTGGGAAGAAGTTCCTTCTCATATTGATGCTGAACCTCCTATATTCCAGCTCACACCATTGCCCCTCATCCTATCACTGGATGACACTGAGCAGAGCCTGGCTCCATCTTCTGCACACCCACCCTTCTGAGGTTTGCACTGGGCTGCGAAGAGCAGAGGATGAAAGAGACCCAGCACTCTGAACCTGCTTTCATTCCAGGCTGCAGATAGGTTTCTCAGCAGTTCACTTCACACAACTTACTGTCTTTTCATTAGGCTTGTTTTGTGACTGTACCTCTTTGTTGCTTTGGATGGTTCCACCCTGCTTGTTCTTGTTATATCCACAGGGCCCACCTCTCCTAATGGTAGGACCTTGCTCCCTCCTCTGTTCTGGCCTATCCTTGAACAGTCTACTTCTATTTAAAGCTACTCAGATTGCTCTTCATTCTCCAGGCTTCCTGAGAACAGATGGAGTATCTCAACTCTTTCTGTGATTAGATACCAAAATGGAGAAAGCCCCTGTTTCCCTCACAGAGCTTTCTGTCACAGCTGAATGAAAGTCTTGCTGTCTTCTTGCACCTCAGAGCTGAAGCACGTGTAATTTGTTTTGCCCTAATATGCAGGTTAACTGATGAACAGGACTTAAAACCTGCTTCTGTGTTTATGGACTTCTTAGGAAATTCTTCTTGCATCTTTTATCTGACCTTCCCTCCACAAATGGGGATTTCCTCAGAGCCTACGGATTGGTGCCTCTTCTTTGCCAAGCAGAGTGTAGACACTTTCCTGATGCTAAGGTGTGGTTTCAGATCATAGACTCATAGAACAGTTTTGGGTGAAAAAGGCCTTCAGGATCATCAAGTCCAACCATTTCGTAGTCCTGTTAGTGCTACTAAACCCTGTCCCCCAACACAACATCTGCACTTCTCTTAAACACCTCCAGGGCTGGGGACTCAACCCTGCTCATCTTGGGCAGGCTGCTCCAGTGCTTGACAGCCCTTTCAGGAAAGAAATTCTTCCTGACATCCCCTGCTGTAGCTCCAGGTCATTTCCCCTCATCCCATCACTGGCCACCAGGGAGAACAGACCAACCCCCACCTCTCCACAACCTCCTTTCAAGTAGCTGTAGAGAACAAGATCTCCCCTCAGTCTTCCCCTCTCCAGGTCAAACATGCATGGCTGCACATCCTCATTCTTCTCCATTCTCCTTTACACCAGTTAGCTTCTGCTTATATGGTTCCTACTGTCCATCAAGCTTCTCATTCACACACAGGGCTGCTTAAAGTTCCATAAATGTATTTTTTTTCAATGCAGTATTTTTTCAGTGCAGACTAAAAGGAAGTGACTTTGTTCTTGGAAACAGCAGAACCCTCAACAATAACAAAACCTCAAAATAAAGCCTAAAATACACTCAAGTTGTACTTGCAGGGGGACATTTAAATCTAGTGGTAGATTGAATTCTAATTTAGTGGTAGAAGAACTAAATGTGGGATTGAGTGACTTCATTGTTGCATGAATCTGTGACTGGGGTCTGCCAAAAGTTCTACCCACTGCCTCTTCCTTAGAAAATAGAGAGTATCAACAATGACTACTAGAGGAGTAGACTTCTGCATTTTATAATGTTGGCTCCCAGTAGTCTTCGCTACTGCAGTGGTCATTATCCCACTGGAAGGCCCTAAGAAAGTACATTATTTGCTAAAGGTCCTAAATAGCAATGAGAAATCCTTGTTCCACGCTCAGACTAGAGCTGGGAGGTAGGCCATGTGCTGGCTGAGTTGTGTTGTGAGTGTTCACTGCACATCATTTCTCCCCAGCTCCCCAAAAGTGCACACCCTTTAGGCAGGACGTCTGTGCACGTTCCTTTCTGTGCTCGGTGTTGGTGTGTCCCAGTCAGAACTGTGATCTGCACACAGTTCAGATTAATCTGGAAGACTCTCTCTCTCTGTTGGAAAGGGACAGAGCAGGACCAAGTGACAGGTGATGAAGGTGTGCCTTAAGGTGGGCATACAGCTGTGACATCAGGAGTGGCAGTTCTTTCTGTATCATTGACCTTTCTGAATTGAGCCCCCAGCGTGCAAAACAGTCTCAGAATCACAGAACATTAGGGATTGGAAGGGACCTTGAAAGATCATCCAGCCCAATCCCCCTGACACAGCAGGACCACCTAGACCAAATCAAATAGGAACACATCCAGGCAGGTCTTAAATGTCTCCAGAGAAGGAGGCTCCACAACCCCCCTGGGCAGCCTGTTCCACGGCTCTGTCACCCTCAGTAGGAAGAAGTTCCTTCTCATATTGATGTGGAACCTCCTCTGTTCCAGCTCACCTCCATTGCCCTGGATGCCCCTGAGCAGAGCCTGGCTCCATCCTTTTGACACCCAATCTTCCCATATTGATCAACATTAATGAGGTCACCCCTCAGTCTCCTTTTTTCCAAGCTAAAGAGACCCAGCTCCCTCTGCTGTGAGTGGTGGACCCCACTCAAGCAGGTTTACAGTGTGTTTATGTGTTGCTGGGGTTCAACTGCCAGAAGGGGTTTTTTCTGTGTCCTTTCCTTCCATCGTAACTGTCTCTGGCTGGCTTCTGCTTGAACCTTGTAGTTCTTAGTGCTGGCATAGTTCCAGTATTGAGCCAACTGCTAATTTTAGATCAGTGTAATGTATTCCTTTAATTCCCTTCCTCCTCTCCTCCTATGTGCAGGCTGACAAAGTTCTGACAAATGAAGATGCTGGTCCTCTGCACTTAGCCTGTTCATAGCTCATGCTGCTGTCACTCCAAGTCCGTAAAGGTTGGCTGTCTGACAGCAATGATATTTTTGCTCTTTATTTTTGGAGAAAGGCCTGGACAGGGACTGCTTATACATTTTATCAAAACTTGGGGACTTGAAGGATTATTTTCAGTCATCGTTCTTTACTTGTAGCTACTTGTGATGCTTTGGCCAGATGATATTTCAATAGTATTGGAACCATGGCATCTTTTTTCCGAGGTCCCATGGGGTGACTGGATCCACACACAATCTGAGTGATGTGAACTGCTTTGTTCAGGGGAGGGAATAAAGTCAAACATAATTTGTACTTGTTTTGTACTAGATAAAGATGTTTAAAGCTGAATAGATATATTTCCATTTCATAGAATCATAGAATCATTACGGATTGGAAGGGACCTCGAAAGATCTAGTCCAATCCCCCTGCAACAGACCAAGTCACACAGGAACACATCCAGGCAGGTCTTGAACATCTCCAGTGAAGGAGACTCCACAACCACCCTGGGCAGCCTGTTCCAGTGCTCTGTCACCCTCACCAGGAAGAAGTTCCTTCTCAGGTTGATGTGGAACCTTCTATGTTCCAGCTTACAACCATTGCCCCTCGTCCTATCACTACATGACACTAAGAATAGCTTAAATGCTTTGTATGAGAAAGAGAAATTATATCTATCTCACCTAAACATTTGCCTATTGAGGAAGAGTTGGACTGGATGATCTTCTGAAGTCCCTTCTAGTCTCTAATGTTCTGTGATTCAGTGAAGAATTAGCAGCTCCTGCACTGAACCTTGAGTACGAGTGATGACTCTTGTACAAGTGTATGCTCTGTTATTGGGTGCTTTGGTATGTTCTAGGTTACAGAGGTTCTTGAAACCTGGAGGGTGGTTAGCAGATCAAGAGAGGTTCTCCTTCCGCTCTTCTCTGCTGTGTTGAGACTGCATCTGGAGTATCGTGTCCAGTTCTGGGCCTCTGAGTTCCAGAAGGACACAAAACTGCTGGAGACAGTCCAGTGCAGAGCCACAAGGATGATGAAGGGAGTGGAACACCTCCCTGATGAGGAAGGGCTGAGGGAGCTGGTTCTCTTTAGCTTGGAAAAGAGACTGAGGGGTGACCTCAACAGTGGTGATAAATCTGTGAAGGGTGAGTGTCAGGAAGATGGAGCCAGGCTCTTCTAAGTGTCATCTAGTGAGAGGACAAGGAGCAATGGGTGTGAGCTGGAACAGAGGAGGTTCCACATCGATATGAGAAAAAACTTCTTCCCAGTGAGGGTGACATTGAAAGGAGCTGCCCAGGGTGGTTGTGGAGCCTCCTTCTCTGGAGACATTTAAAACCTGCCTGGGCATACTCCTATGCGGCTCGATCTAGGTGATCCTGCTGTGTCAGGACTGGATGATCTTTGGGGCTCCCTTCCAGTCCCTAATGTTCTGTGATTCTGTGAAAAGTACCTTCTCCAGTTTGTTTTTTTGTGTGTCTTGAAACCTTGCCAGAAACTCCACAAAATTTTATGGATTCTTCACCTTGTTTTGGTCACAAAGGCCATTTATGGTTCCAAGAAGAAACTTGAGATAAAGAAAGTACTTTGTCAGTCTTGGGGGGGGGGGGCTGTTTTGGTCTCATGCTGTGCAGAATTCCTGTCTGGGTGGCCTGTAGGAGACCCCCACTCTAATGTCAAGTCTTTTATTCAGACCCATAGGCATCAGTAAGTTACTCATCCTCTCCCAGGTGGGGTTCTGTGCACTACAGTTGGTCATTGACATAGAGGGCATCACCCCCTCCTTGTTTCCCCTGCCTATGCTTCCTGAAGAGCTTATGACCCTTCATTCAAACACTCTAGTAATAGGAGTCATCCCACCATGTCTCCATGATGCCAGTGAGGTCCTAGCCCTGCACGTACACACACAGATCTCTAACTCTTTATTGCCCATGCTGCATGCTTTGGCATGGGAGCATTTGAGTTGGGCTCCCAACAAAGTATGTGGAATTCCTAGCAAGGTGGTTGAGGTCCCATCTCAGGAGACATTCAAGATCAGGCTTGATGGGGCTCTGGGCAATCTGGGCTAGTGAGTGACGTCCCTTCTTGTTGCTGGGGGATTGGACTAGGTGACCTTTGGAGGTCCCTTCCAACCCTATGATTCTATGATTCCCTTGTGATGTTTCTCCTACACTTCCCTGCCTGTTCCTATGACTCCAGAAGCCTTTTGCTCCTCTCCATAGTTCTTCTCTGCAGAGGTCCCAGATCTCCTCTGTTTATTCCTCATGTTGCTCACACCAGTGCTGATGCAGCTCAGCTGGGACACTGACCTCATTGCCAACAATGCTCTGTAGCCACCAAAGGTATCTAACCCCCAGGCCTGTCTCCAGTGTGCCCAGCATTATCCCCTTCCCCCTTTGAGCTACGTGTTCTTGTTCCTAAAGTTGCCACTGATCCTGAGACTGAACCGACGGTGCTCTGGTCATATTTCCAGGAAGGTCTAGTCTTCCTATAATATCCTTGGTGGTGTCTTTCTACACTTGCTGAATAAAAGATTGACTTTGTAATTGAAGGCTATTTTTGGTTGTGGGAGCTCTGGTGCCTTGTTTTTTTGAACGATCCCTTTGTGAGCACTGATTTCTGCTTGGTGCGAAGGCTGTGTGTGTTGTTTTTTTAACAGGCTCTGGAGGATTGTGCTGCAAGAGTCTTTCCAGGATAAATCAAATATATCTCAGGATATTCAAAGGAGGCTTCAGTGGGAGCCATCTGTGTCCTGTGTAACAGCTCAGACACCCAGGGAGACTTTTGGGAGTGGGTTTTCCCATCAGGACATGACTGTCTTGTGTTAGTAGTCCCGAGGGGTGGTTCATTTCGGGGAATTCCTGGAACTCTCTAGCTGGAGACTGCCACACTGAGAGGTCAAATAGAGTTGTTTTTAGCTAACAGTTTACTCCATGATCTTAATGCAGCGTGAAGCTGGAATGGTTTGACCAGGGAGGTTGTGGAGTCTCTTTCTCTGGAGACGTTTAGAACCCACCTTGACATGTTCCTGTGTGACTTGATCTAGGGGATCCTGCTCTTGAAGGAGGACTGGACTAGATGCTCTTTCAAGGTCCCTTCCAAACCCTAATGTTCTGTGATTCTGCAAAACCTCTTAGAACATGGAAGAAGCACTGGGGTGAGCTGTATGATCGTGTGGCTGTGAAAGGACTGCAGTCATGTCTGAGATGCAGCTTAGTGTTAGTTGTTTATCATTATTCAGGCTGGTGAAGACCTCTGAGATCATCAAGTCCAGACTAGGACCTAACATCACCACGTGTGCAAGTCCAAATAGCCACCTGTGTTTGAACACATTCACTTGACTCCCCAGGCTGTAAGGGGAAGCTGAACACTCGCATCACGTGTAGTCTCATGCATTTCTGCAGAAGGAGCCTTGCTGGTGTCATCAGCTTGTATTCCAGTCTCAACAGTAAATGGGCGGATGGAAGGTAGAAAATAGGATGAGAAGAGGATATTCTCAGAGCAGTGAGTCTTGGAGAATCACCACGTAGGTGGTTCTTGTTAGATGTTCCCTTCTCTTTCTTGACTTTGTATTTAATAGCTTTATTATTAATGTATTTTCTCGGATGCTGTATGCCCATCACTCTCTCTTGTGTACAGGGGAAGGCTGTGCTGCATTAACCCTAGATAGAGAATTCCCAGCAATGAGGAAATGCCTGTGCAGTAAGCCCCTGACCCCAGCCAAGACCTTGAGTGGCAAGATAACAACTTGTTCTGCAACAAAGAAAAGGAAATGGCTATTGATGGCCTCTGAGTGTTGCTGAAAAATCAGGGAGGGTGGTAATGAACAGGCCCATCTGGTGTGCTGGGAAAAGTGTGCCAGAGAATCATTTCCACAAGAGGGTGAAAAGGGATGTGAGGAAGCAGAGGCAGCTTGAGGGCTCTTGGACAGCAAGGTGCAGCCCATCAGAGAATCACAGAACATTAGGGATTGGAATGAACCTCGAAGGATCATCCAGTCCAATCCTCCTGACACAGCAGGATCCCCTAGACCACATCACACAGGAACACATCCAGGTGGGTCTTAAACATCTCCAGTGAAGGAGACTCCACAACCTCCCTGGGCAGCCTGTTCCCTTGCCTGGAACATGTGTTTCTGATTCTGCAGAAGCTCTGATCTTGTATCATCTTGCATTTCTTGCTGTATGGATTTATGTGAGTCCTCTGATTTGGTTGTTTTCCCAGGTGAGCAAGTGCCTTTGGTCCTGAACGTGCTGCTCTGATGCACGTGTTCTGCTTTTCCTTGAGGCAGCAGTTCTAGTCTGTCACTAGTTTTTTGAGGCTCTTGATCATTCTCTTCTTCCTGAAATGAACCCCTTCTAATGCACTGACAGCCTGGAGCAGGCAGGTGATCGATACTGTGCCTTGTACCTGACCAGACCTTTCCACACATCCTGACACTGCTGCTCTCCCAAAAGTGCTACTGCATTTTGACAACTGCCTTGGACATAGGAGCTGTCTGTGTTCAGGGCACTGAAAGGAAAAGGATTGTTGTGTGCTTCTGCACTGGCTCAGCAATAATTCTCCCTGGATCCTTGTACTGAATTGCAACCCAGTGAGATGTTTCTCCTTCATCCCAGTTATGTTATATTTATTGCTGTTCTTACCCATTTACCCACTGAGACTTTTTTTAATCTTCCTCAGATTCCTTCCAGACCCCAACTAAACTTTTTTGCTTTATTGTCTCTTTCCTGTTCCCCTCTGTGTCATTAATATATCAGGCAACGTTATAAAGATCCTGAGGTACTGAATCCCCAAGGGTCAGGACTGGAACCAGTACTATCCAGTCTATTTATTGATGACTTAGTGCTCTCTAATCCCTCATCTATCAGCAAGTTTGCTGATGACACAAAGCTGGGAGTAGTGGCCAACACCCCAGCAGATTCTGCTGCCATTCAGCAAGACCTGGACAGGCTGGAGAGCTGGGTGGGGAGGAATTTAATGACCTATAGCAAGGGTGAGTGTAGAGTCTGGCATCTGGGCAAGAATAACCCCAGGTACCAGTATAGGCTGGGGACTGACCTGTTGGAGAGCAGTGTAGGAGAATGAAACCCTGGGGACAGCAGGATGACCATGAGACAGCAATGGGCCCTTGTGGGCAAGAAGGCCAATGGCATCCTGGGGTGGATCAGAAGAGGAGTGGTTAGTAGATCAAGAGAGGTTCTTCTCCCCCTCTACTCTGCCCTGGTGAAACCATACTGGAGTATTGTGTCTAGTTCAGGGCCTCTCTGTTCAAGAAGGACACAGAACTGCTGGAGGGAGTCCAGCACAAAGCCACAAAGGTGATGGAGTGGAACATCTCCCTGCTGAGGAAAGGCTGAGGGAGCTGGGTCTCTTGAGCTTGGAGAAGAGGAGACTGAGGGGTGACCTCATTAATGTAGATAAATATGTGAAGGGTGGATGTCAGGAGGATGGAAACGGGCTCTGCTCAGTGTCATCTAATGATAGTACAAGGGGCAGTGGGTGTCAGCTGAAACACAGGAGCTTCCACATCAATATGAGAAGAAACTTCTTCCCAGTGAATTTGCCTAATTCAAACTTCATTCTCTCTTCAAGTGTAATTGCTGTTGTTAGAAAGAAGCAGCACTCGTCCTGAGCAGTTGTGAACAGAGAACTCAAAAAGCTGAAGCAGATCAAAGGAGCCCTGATCTAGCTCTGCTGTGAAGCTGGACTGGATCCTGGGCAGCACAGCCTGCTTTAAATATATCTAAGAGAAACAAATATAAAATCGTTTTCCTGGCATAGACATCATCGCTTGCAACATGTTAGGAGTCTGTCTTACACATGGATGGGTATAACTAGAAGTGCATGTACTGTCACATCTCAGCAGAAGGAGAATCAAGGAAGCACCTTCCAGGAAAGGCAGAGGATCACAGCTTGCTCTCTGAGTGGGTGGCTACAACAGGCAGATGATCTGTCTCTAGTAGGTGCCTATCAAATGTGCTGAAGCTTCGACATATTTAAGCTTGGAGACTGGCATCGAATCAGAGAATCATAGAATGGCCAGGGTTGGAAGAGACCTTCAAGATCATCTAGTTCCAATCTCCCTGCATAGGCAGGGACTTCTTCATTAGAGCAGGTTACTCAGGGCCACATCCATCCTGGCCTTCAACACTTCCAGGGATAGGGCAGCCACAACTGCCTTGGGCAACCTGTTCCAGCATCTCAGCACCCTCACAGCAAAGAATTTCTTCCTCATGTCCACACTCATTCTCCCCTCTTCAAGTCAGGAACCCTTTCCCCGTGTTCTCTTGCTATGCACCCATGTTAAGAGCCATCCCCCAGCTTTCTTGTAGCCCCCTTCAGATGCTGGAAAACTGCTTGAAGGTCACCTGGCAGCCTCCTCTTCTCCAGGCTGAACAACCCCAACTTGCTCAGTCTGTCATCATAAGGGAGGTGCTCCAGCCCTCTGCTCATTTGAGTTGCTCTTCTCTGGACACCTTCCAGGAGCTCTAGGTCTTTCATATGTTGAGCACACCAGAACTGGACACAGTCCTCCAGATGGGGTCTCACTGGTGCAGAGCAGAGAGGGAGAATCACGTCCCTTGACCGACTGTCAATTGAAATTGTTCTGATTTCCAAGCAGCGATACCTTCCTATTCTGAAACAGACTTCTGCTTTGCTGAGAAGCACAAACAGCATCACATGGTGTGGATTAAAATTGAAAAGAAAAGAGGAAACAGAGCGAATCAGAAGCAGTGGAGCTGGACTTGAGGCTTGAATTAACTGTTTTGAGGTGATGCAGCTCATAGCTTTCTGAAATGTGGTGCTGAAGGACACCACAGGACACATCAAGCATCTTGTAAAACATTCCAGTGACTGTTTCATTCTGTATTGACAATCCTGTGAACTAATGACTGTGAAGTCATTAGTTTCTACTATCATAGAATCATTAGGGATTGGAAGGGACCTCTAAAGATCATCCAGTCCAATCCTCCCACCACAGCAGGATCACCTAGACCAAGTCACACAGGAACACATCCTGGTGGGTTTTAAACATCTCCAGTGAAGGAGACTCCACAAGCCCCCTGGGCAGCCTGTTCCAGTGCTCTGTCACCCTCACTGTGAAGAAGTTCCTTCATGGTTGTGTTTTAATGCAAAGATGTGTTTTTTGAGAGGAGATGACAGTTTTTCTTTAGCATTGTCTGGGTAGTTGTTCCACTGTGTCCTTGAATCGTCTTTCCTTTAATTTTAGCAAAAACCTTATTGAGTTAATAGAGGTTATAGCTTCCTTTTAGATGTGTCTAGGCTTGATCTTGTCACAGCAAAGAATTCCTCCACAGCACAGTCAGATGGGTAGCTGTGCCTTGAAGGCACTCAGACACAGCAACTGAATTTGTTCACCCTGTGCAGTAAGGAAATCCATGACCATCTCTGCAGTAGCCAGTTTGACGTTGTCTCTCTTGTACATCATCCTAAACCTCTTTGTACTTTTCTAGTTGAAGAAGATTGGTGGCGGCGGCTTTGGGGAGATCTACGAGGCGATGGATCTGCTGACCCGTGAGAATGTGGCCTTAAAGGTGGAATCAGCCCAGCAGCCCAAGCAAGTTCTCAAGATGGAGGTGGCTGTGCTGAAGAAGCTGCAAGGTAAGGCAGAGAGCTCCTTGGAAGTGCTAAAGGTCACCGGGTGTTCAACAATTAGAACCCAAAGCTTTTTGTCATTTTTCTCATCACCTCCTATGCGACGTGGTCTAGGTGATCCTGCTCTGGCAAGGAGGGTTGGACAAGATGATCTTTCACGGTCCCTTCCAATCCCTAACGCTCTGTGATGCCATCTGTGTGATGTTAAGTCATTCAGCTCAGAAAGTTATTACATTCTGCAGTGTCCTACTCAAGCGAGTTCCAACTACAGAGACTATTTTTGTCTGCCAAGCTGTAGGAACACTGAGGAGACTCAAACTGAACTCTCGCTACGCTGATCCGAGCGGTCTAGTGATACTGATTAGATAATAAGGAATAGAGCCAGCAGTGTCTGACTAAGAAATGAGGTTAGCTGATTGCCCTCCAGGGACTGGGATGGTGCTTGTGACTACAGCGCTGTGAGCGTGATAGAGCCTTCAAGGAAAATGGTTGACTGAGTACAAAAGTTGACCAGGTAAAGTTGAAAGAATCTGGCAGCTAGTTAATTTTTCATGTACTTGACTGCCCGGAAGGCAAAGTGTGAAGTCATTGCAGGTCTTTGAGTTTTGGGAGTGGTGCTTTGATTTCAGTGCTATGCTTTCCATAACTGGATGATCTTTTGAGGTCCCTTCCAATCCCTAATGTTCTGTGATGACACTCCTTTACGTTGGTTCAGATGTGCAAGTCAGCCCTGGGACCATCGATTCCTGTAGCTGAACCTGACAAAGCGTGTAAGCAGGTTTCAAGCTCTCTGGGAAGCAGCAGACTGAGAGTCTTCCTTGATTCATGAGCAACCCTGCTTCCACTTCAAAAATTACACTGAAGGGGGACTTGCCTTCTGCTGGGATGCTGTTTTCTGTTTCCTCAGATGACTTTCAGCCTTATTTATAGCTTTAAAATTTCTGTGCTGATCTTTAAATTCACAGTCATTCTCAGGATTGAACTGGTAGAGTAGTGTGAAAGCAACCTGCCAGTATTCTACAGAATCATCAGGGATTGGAAGGAAACTTGAAAGATCATCTAGTCCAATCCCCCTGCCACAGCAGGATCACCTAGACCAAGCCAGACAGGAACACATCCAGGTGGGTTTTAAACATCTCCAGAGAAGGAGACTCCACAACCCCCCTGGACTTCCAGTGCTCTGTCACCCTCACTGGGAAGAAGTTCCTTCTCATATTTGTATGGAACCCTCTGTGTTCCAGCTCACACCCAGTGCCCCTCATCCTATCACTACATGACATTGAGAAGAGCCTGGCTCCATCTTCCTGACACCCACCCTTCACATCTTTATAGACATGAATGAGGTCACCTTTCAGTCTCCTCCAAGCTCAAGAGACCCAGCTCCTTCAGCCTCTCCTCACAAGGGAGGTGCTCCACCTCCTTCATCATCCTCATTGCTCTACACTGGAAGGCTTCTTGTCTTCCATGAATTATTTTAGTGAAAGCAGAAAATCTCATGGTCCAACAGAGCTGCTGTCAAGTGTTTCCTTGTCCAGGCTGAGCTTGTAGGACTCAGGATGGACATTCTGTCTGCTGCTACCCTATGTGACCAATTCTAATTAGAGCACCCCGAGAACCTTGTTTTCATCTTTGTTAAGCACTGTTTGGCTCCCACTGTCCTGTTGCTCTTATCTTCTGGCAGGATCTTAGAATCATAGAATCATTAGGGATTGGAAGGGACCTCGAAAGATCATCCAGTCCAATCCCCCTGCAAGAGCAGGATCACCCAGACCAAGTCACACAGGAACACATCCAGGCAGGTTTTAAAGATCTCCAGTGAACTGAGCCAAAGCTTTTTTTCTCAGACAAACCTACCACAGAATCATCATGGTTGGAAAGGATCTCCTAGATCACAGAGTCCAACCATTCCCACAGCAGCAAAAAACCTAAGTAGCTGAATCCCTAAACACCTGATTGATCAACAAACACAACCCCCTCCATGCCTGCCACTATAGCAGGGCGTGAAGCACCATGTCTGCGTGTTTCTTAAATACCTTCGAGGATGGGGACTCGACCACCTCCCTAGGAAAGCTCTTCCAGTGCCTCACCCCTCTTTCTGTAAAGAATTTCTTCCTAATATCCAATGCAAACCTCCCCTGCCTCAACTTCAGACCATTGCCCCTGGTTTTGTCAGTAGCTACTAAGTGCTGGGAGCGCTCAGAGGACTTGTGAGAGCAGGACATGTCATGAGGTGTGCGCTTGGGGTGACTTCTGGTCCACAGCCACCCCAAAACATCGATGCAGCCACAGCATTCACTTTCCTTTGCTGATGTTCTCCTTGCAACACCCTGTCAGATTATCAGTTAAAGTAGCCAGCTCATTCTGATGCTGAGCACTGCTTCCAGTTCATCTGTGGTGGCAGTTCTGCTCTGGCATGAGGCTGTGAAGCCCCGTGTGCTTGCCTTTGACTCCCCCCCACAACCAGCCCGATGTTCCTCAGCTCTCCTCAGCGTGTCGTTCTCTTTGTAAATGCCTTCTTTTCAGTGTAACCACTCTCCCTGCGTAGGACTGATTAATTTTATTCTGCAGTGCAGAGATCTGCTGCATATTGAGTAGTTGTGCAAGATGCAGCCTGGTCACAGCCATTGTGGGTTTTTAGTGCCTTATTACCGCAGAGAGGGAATCAGGTCTGCGCTGCTCGTGCCTCCTTTACTGCTGCAGGTTGCATAGGTAAAGATTCCCTAACAACATAGGGGAAGACAAAGGATCTTCACAGAATCATCTTGCTTGTGTTTTACTCATCTGCCAGCCCTGGTCTTTTCTGCATAGGTGAGGTTTTGATGTTACAGCAGTGTTTTTAATTCTCTGTGAGTCACATTTTATATACTCGCAGAGTACGTTGCTAGGTGGATGTAGGCAAGTTACCTGGGAAAGCTGGAAAGGAGGGTAAATTATCCTTTGTAGGTATTTAGGCTAATAGTGCAGGGTGGCAGATTCAGACATTTCATGCAGCTCCAGCCTCTCTGCCCAGCACTGCGTTTTTTCCGTCTGAAAAAGGCTTCTGGGTGTTTGAATGAACTGGTGTTTGGGCCACATGTTTTCTGTGTCGTGGAGGATGAATGGAGGAGGATTTAAAACACACTTTTAGAATCATAAAATCATAGAATCATTAGGGATTGGAAGGGACCTCGAAAGATCATCCAGTCCAATCCCCCTGCCACAGCAGGATCACGCAGACCAAGTAATGCAGTCAGTCAGGGTCAGAAGGGACCACCTGATCATCCAGTTCCAACTCCCCTGCCATGGGCAGGGACACCCCAGCCTAGACCAGGCTGGTCAGAGCCCCATCCAGCCTGACCTTAAACACCTCCAAGGACGGGGCTTCCACCACCCTCCTGGCCAACCCATTCCAGGCCCTGTCACGGTGAAGAACTTCCTCCTCACATCCACTCTAAATCTACCCATCTCCAGCTTTGCACCATTCCCCCTAGTCCTGTCACTACCTGACATCCTTAAAAGCCCCTCTCCAGCCTTTTTGTAGGTCCCCTTCAAATAGTGGAAGGCCACAAGAAGGTCACCTGGGAGCCTCCTCCTTTTATTGGAGGCTGTGTTGAATTCTTGGTCCTTGGTTGTTCTCCCTTTCATTCAGTGGGGAAAACCCACCTGGACATGTTCCTGTGTGACTTGGTCTAGGGGATCCTGCTCTGGTAGGGGGTTTGGACTGGATGATCTTTTGAGGTCCTTTCCAATCCTTAATGTTCTGTGGTTCTGTGATCTGTTAGCAGTTGCTTATCTTAAAGTTGTTGTGACAAATAGAGGAAATTATGCTGTGCAAGGTCAGGCAGTTCTGTCTTTACTGTTAGATTATCAATTTATCAATGGCTAAACATGAGCCAGCTGTGTGCCCAGGTGGCCAAAAGGCCAATGGCATCCTGGCTTGTATCAGTGTAGCCCGCAGGAGTAGGGAAGTGACTGTACCCCTATACTCAGCACTGAAGAGGCCACCCCTTGAGTTCAGTATTGGGCCCCTCAGTACGAGAAAGACTTTGAGGTTCTGGAGTGGGTCCAAAGAAGAGCAGCATCACTGCTGAAGGGTCTGAAGAAGAAACATGAGGAGCAGCTGAGGGAGCTGGGGCTGGTTAGTCTGAAGAAAAGGAAGCTGAGGGGAGACCTTGTTGCTGTCTACAACTACCTGAAAGGAGGTTGCAGAGAAGTGGGTGTTAGTGTCTTCTCACAAGCAACAAGTGATAGGATGAGAGGAAATGGCCTTAAGTCACACCAGGGGAAGTTTAGGTTAGACATTAGAAAAACTTCTTCATTGAAAGGGTCACCAGGCCTTGGAACAGGAAGAGGGAAGGTTGAATCGCCGTTCCTGGACATGTTTCAAAGCCAAGGAGATCTGGAGCTTAGAGACAGGGTTTAGCAGCAGGCTTGGTACATTTGGGTTATTAGTGGTTGAACTTGATGATCCTAAAAGAGCTTTGCTAATCCAAATTATCCTATAGTTAGAGAGTGATGACCAGCCTTTTGTTTTTACATCCATTAGTTCCTAAACTTATTAAGAAAACACTGTCAAGGTTAGCCCAGTTCATTTAAACCTAGTTAATTACTCTTGGATAAGTTACTCCAGCCTTACTTCCAGCATAGAATTTGTCTTCTTTCATGTTCAAAACTCCTTGTCTCCAGCTGAGTTGACAAGTCAGCTAGTTTGTCTGGCCAGAGATGAAACTGGTTAACTGCAAAGGAATCACAGAATCGTGAGGGATTGGAAGGGACCTCGAAAGATCATCTAGTCCAGTCCCCCTGCCACAGCAGGATCACCCAGACCAAGTCAAAGAATCAGTCAGGAGATTGTGTGCTAGCCAGCTTTGCCCAGCTCCAGACACAATTTCCAAGGTAGAAGGTGATGAAATTAATACTTACTTCATTTTCTTTAGGAGGTTTGTGCAGAAGTAAATTCACTATCCCCACAGCACAAAGTTTGTGATAAGCTGATAAGACCTAATACTGATGTCCACAGGTAAATAAAGAAGGTAGTTGTAGAGTTTAGAGTATCTGTAACGTAGAGCATGAGAAATAGCTACAGCTTTCCAAATGCTGGTGAGAGAAATTGTGTAGCTAGATGTCCAAGTTAGATGCAAGTAATAGGAGGAGGGGAAATGGCCTTCAGCTGCACCAGGGGAGGTTCAGGTTGGATGTCAGGAGGAATTTCTTTACTGAAAGGGTTGTCAGGCACTGGAACAGCTGCCCAGGGAGGGGGCTGAGTCAACATCCCTGGAGGTGTTGAAGAGAAGGGTTGGATGTTGCACTGGGGGACAGGGTTTAGTGGTGCTGGTAGGGCTAGGAAGAGATTGGACTTCATGATCTTGAAGGTCTGTTCCACCTGAAACTGTTGTGTGGTTCTGTGTCCACAACTGTGCGTGTAATAGAGACCCTGGCAGTGCCAAGTTCCGATCACCTCTGCACTAGAGGTTTCTTCAGTGTTTTGGGTAGACTCTTAGCAATGAGACAGCTCATCCATGCACATGAATCACAAAACAATTTTAGCGTAAATTAAAAGATTCAGTTCTTGAACTTTGAAGGTGGGGGTGGTTATTTGTTTTCTGCAGGTGAAAATGCAAGAAATACAAAGTCTGTTACCAAACCCAAAGATATTTCTAATTGCAAAACAAATGTCACCTCTTTATTTCTTACTATTTATTTGATTAGTTTCATTGCTGTATTGAAAATCATAGAATCATAGAATGTTCTAGGCTGGAAGGGACCTCTGGAGGTCATCTAGTCCAACCTCCCTACACAGGGACAACTCTACCTAGGCCAGGCTGCTCAGAGACTCATCAAGCCTGACCTTCAGTGACTCCAGGGATGGAGCCCCCACCACCTCCTCATTCCAGCCATCACCCACCCTCACACTGAACAACTTGTTTCTAATATCCAGCCTAAACCTATCATTTCCCAGCTTGAACCCAGTGCTCCTTGTCCTGACTGTACAAACCATCTTGAAAAGACCTTCCCCTGCCTTCATGTATCCCCCACCTCAGGGCAAAAGAAGGTCCCCCAGAGCCTTCTTTTCTCCAGGCTGCACAGCCCCAACTCTCTCAGCCTGTCCTCATACAAGAGATGCTCCATCCCCTGATCATTGTAGTGGCCTCCTCTGGATGTGCTCCAGTCTGTCTGCATCCTTCTTGTGCTGGGGGCTCCAGAACTGGACACAACACTCCAGGTGAGGTGTCCCAGGGTGAAAGGGTTTTCCAGCTGCTCAAAGGTATTTTTATTCATGAGAGCATAGAAACTGACTGTAATTTTTAAAGTTCCTTCAGATCAAGGGTTGTTTTTTCCTTTTTCTTACTTTTCTGAGATAAAATTTAGAGCTTTACTGCTCTCTCTGCTCTGATTGTCATGCACGAAGAGGACATATGAGGAAAGAGGTCTATTTCCTTCTGCCTTAGAGGAAAGGAAGACAGTCCTGTCATCTGGCTGCACAGGAGGTTATTTACATGATTGTTCTTGTGGGCTTCATAATAGTGATCAGGCTCAGGACTGATCTGCAGGAATCCCAGGGTCACACCTGACTGTCAGCCTCCATCTGCTCCTTCAGCATGGCATGAATGCCAGGAGAGCAACCAGTTGTAAGCTGGGGTGTACTTCAGCTGAAAAATTAAGAAAAGCCTCAGAAACCTGGAGGTGATGATGCTGCAAGCATTTGTCCCATCTATACAACCAGCTGGCTGTACACAGCACCTCTGAGTGTGGCCAACTTTCTCTGCAGTCTGTTGTAGTCCTTCTGCTTCATGCAGAATTGGCAGAGCCTTCCTTCTTCCCCCTCCTCATTGATGTTGATAAATATGGAAAGGGCTGCTGTCAGGAGGATGGAGCCAGGCTCTGCTCAGGGGCACCCAGTGGTAGAACAAGGGTCAACGGGTGTGAGCTGGAACAGAGGAGGTTCCACATCAATATGAGAAGGAACTTCTTCCCAGTGAGGGTGACAGAGCACTAGAAGGGGCTGCCCAGGGGGGTTGTGGAGTCTCCTTCTCTGGAGACGTTTAAAACCCACCTGGATGTGTTCCTGTGCGACTTGGTCTAGGTGATCCTGCTGTGTCAGGGGGATTGGACTGGATGATCTTTCGAGGTCCCTTCCAATCCCTCATGTTCTGTGATTCTTCTTCTGGTGGGGCTTGTGTTGCAGAACAGTGCAAGGGAAAGCCTGAATTCCCAACACAAGCAGATCAGGTAGGAGCCCATTTAAGACTGAAAATGAAGATTCAGCATAAAATGAAGTCAGTCTGAGGATGATGGTGGTTGAGAGCCGTCAGTCAGTCCATCATCAGATCAGAAGAGGCAGTACTGAGTTAGCAGGGATGTGTCTTGAGTCCCAGCCAAGTCTCTTGAGCACTGTCACTCCTGTTCCACTGAAATTACTGACTGACGTGGCCAGGTTCTGCCTGGGTTTTAATGTTTTTGTTCTGCTTGACTCCTAATATTCTTGTCTGTAGTTCTAGAACTATCAAAAGCACTTGATGTCCTGCCTGTCAGTGCTTCACAATTCTTTAAAGCAGTAAAAGCATCAGAAAATCGGAGTAATTTACCCTTTCTACCACACAGCAGCTCTCATTGCCAGTAGAAACAGTCATTGTTTTGGCTGCTGGCTCAATATCCATCTCCTGGTACTCTAAAAGCCCAGCAAAGCAAAGCAGGGCTCATGGCCTCTGTAAGTGAGGCTGGACAGTGAGAATCTGTAGGCACTTACTGCCAGCAGGTCTGGGATGAGTGTGGTCCTGCACTGGCCTGTCCCTTGATGGCCATAACCCACCTGGGTTGCCAGTTTGCTGAAGTACTCGGTGGAAAAGGACCTGGGGGTGCTGACTGAGAGCTAGGTGAATGTAACCCAACAGTGTGGCCAGTGGCATCCTGGCCTGCATCAGAAATAATGTGACCAGCAGGGCTAGAGAAGTGATCAGCCTCCTGTACTCAGCATTGGTGAGGCCTCACCTTGAATTCTGGGTTCGGTTTTGGGCACCTCAATACAAGAAAGACATTGAGGAGATGGAGCTCCTGGTGCGCTTTCCAAGAACCCTGGGCTCCCACAATCACAGAACATTAAGGATTGGAAGGGACCTCGAAAGATCACCTAGATCCAGTCCTCCTGACAGAGCAGGGTGCCCTAAATCCAGTCACACAGGAACATGACCAGGTGGGTTTTGAATGTCTCCAGAGAAGGAGACTCCACAGCCCCCCTGGGCAGCCCCTTCCAGTGCTCTGTCACCCTCTCCAGGAAGAAGGTCCTTTTCATATTGATGTGGAACCTCCTATGTTCCAGCTTACACCGGTTGCCCCTTGTCCTATCATTAGATGCCACAGAGCAGAGCCTGGCCCCATCCTCCTGACACTTGCCCTTTACATGCTTTGCCTTGTTCCCTGTGCCAGTTTAAGGATTCAAGGTCCCCTGACACTGATTTTCACTCTTGGCTGCTTCACAAGCATTTTCTTGTTGAACATCGATGCTCTCCTGAACTGCAAGACTGGGACATAGAAATAAACCCAGTCTGTTCTGCAAAACTCCCTTCCTGATGCTGCTTATGGTTACCCTTGCTCAGCAACCACTTCCCTGAAAATTGAGATCTCTGGGTTGTTACCTTCTGTCCCATTCTCTGTTTCTGTCTCTTTTCAGGGAAGGACCATGTTTGCAGATTTATTGGCTGCGGAAGGAACGAGAAGTTTAATTACGTGGTCATGCAGCTTCAGGTGAGTTCTGTGCTTCCCCTCCTCTCCCTGTCCTGTGAAGAGCCATCACAGGTAAGGATTCACAGTGGGACAATAAGGCCACACTCTGGTGTAGAGACTCTGTGGTAGTGGGTAGATTGGGAGACACCGAGAAGGTGTGGTGTCCCGTGGGATAGCTCTAGCACCAAGACCTTCTGCAGGTGTGTTCCTCAGTTTAAGATGTCTCTCTGTCAATATTCTGGGAAAAACACTTCATTCAGGATGCTTGCAGCAGCTACCCACAATGTTGTGCAGCACTGGCAGCTGTTGGAAATAGCTCCTGCTGAGCAGCGTTCAAATTAAGTGACTTGTGTCAGAGCTGATACTGGGAGCCACTGGTGTTCACGGCGGCAGCAGTCTTCAGTGTGAAAAGCAGTGATCTTTGACTTGTCCAGCTCTACCAAGCTCAGCAGTAGCTTGGTTTCTGTTGTGAGAGGGTCGTCTCCTGTTTGAACAATGCTGGTTTTAAGTCAATATGGATAAATACTTGGGTAGCAAGCCCGTGGTGTCCTGCTAGGCAGCCAGCTACTCCTGTAGGAGCCAGCTGAGTTCTTACACAGGCCACTGTAACATCAGGAGCTACAAGGACCTGTTGATGATACCAAACTGGGCGGACTGGCCAATTCACCTGGTGGCTGTTGAACTATTCAAGAAGACTTGGACAGGCTGGAGAGTTGGGCTGAGAGGAACTGAATGAGTTTTAACACAAACAATTGTAGAGTCCTTCACTTGGGAAGGAATAGTGGGAGGCATCACTGCAGGTTGGGTAGTGACCAGCTAGAGAGCACCCTGGGGAGAGGGCTCTTGGAGTTGTTGTGGATAACAAACTCAAAATGGATCAGCAATGGGCCTTGGTGGGCAAGAAGGCCAATAGGGTGTTGGGATGGATCCAGGGGAGTGTGTCTGGCAGATCAAGGGAGGTTCTTCTACCCCTTCATTCTGCTTTAGTGAGGCCACACCTGGAATCCTGTCTCTAGTTCTGGTCTCCCCAATTCAAGAGGGATAGAGAATTAATTGAGAGAGTTCACTGCAGAGCTACGAGGATGATTGTGGGTCTGGAACAACTGCCTTCTGAAAAGAGATTGAGAAAACTGGGACTCTTTAGTTTGGACAAAAGAAGGCTTCGAGGAGATTTAATTCCTGTCTGTAAATCCATGAGGGATGGGTGCCAAGAAGAAAGGAAACCTCTCTGTTCAGTGGCATCAGACAGGACAAGGGGTGGTGGATGCCAGCTTGAGCACAGGACGATTCACCTCAGTCCAAGGAAACACTTCTTTACACTCAGGGTTGTTAAATATTGAAAGAGGGTTGCCCAGGGAGGTTGTGGAGTCCCCTTCTCTGGAGATGCTTCAGACCCAAGTGGATGTGGTTTTGTGGAGCTGATTGAGGCTTTTTAGGCAGTTCTGCTTTTCAGCAATTTGTAACTTGCTTGAGCAGGAGGGTTGGACCCAATGGCCTTTGGAGGTCCCTTCCAACCCTAATAAACAGTGTGTAAACTGTGTGAACCTCTGCATGGCTCAGTGTGACACTCCACCAAAGAAAAAATATATAGTTAGACCTTCAGGGTTGAAATATGATGGCACTGTCATGAAAACATCTGTTATTCACAAAAGCAGCTGTCTTTTACAGCATTACAGTCACAGGACAAAGAGTTGGAGGTTAACAAGTAGAAAGTGATGGCTGAGTCAATGGATGGCTTTGAGGAGACAGTGTCCCTGGCTGGAGTTCAAACTAAAGGTGCTTCTTTCTGACACAGGAAAGCCTTGGAAGCTGGCCTGTTGTTTCATCAGCACCTGGTGTGGGTGTTGACAGGGAGCTTGTGCTGTCCCTCTTGCAGCTCTGCTCTGCACAGCACCGTGTGCTTATACGAACTGAGTCTACCCTTCCTCTTAAGAGGTTGTGGCCCATGTCATGTTTCTTTATGTGTGATTTGGGTGGTAGAACATCCTGAAGGAGAGTAAGAAGGTCAAAGCAGTGAGAAATAAACTGCTGCAAAAATTGGGACATTATTTTGCATTAGTGAGTGATGAACAAAATCAAACAGATACCAGCAGACCCCAGCACTTGTTTAAAATAAACTTCTGACTCTTTGAAAGTGTGGTTCTACTTTGCAAGGCTGCTGAAGAAAACCAGTAGATTCCAGCTGCTTGGGTTTGCTTTCCCCCCCCATTAGAATCCCAGCTGCTGTTACAGGTAGAAAAAACCTTTTGCTCTCTGAGCAGCCCAGGCTGTTGCTGCTGCTGCTGCGTTGGGAGTGTGATAATGATTCTTGAACAGACTAATCCTGAAGTTTTTTTACCTCAAAAATTTGGTTAACTGGAGGTACATTTTTAAGAAGCATTTTTAAGTCATCCTGAATGGATTTTAAGGATGATCTCTAGAGAGATGACTTTCTTCATTGTGCTGTTGTGACAATACTGACCTGAGCTGGAGCCACACAGTTGAGTGCTCAATGCTTTCTGAGAAAACTGCTTCTGTGAGCTGTGATAGTGGCTTCATAATGTATTTGTACTGCTTGAATCTTCAGATAGGTCAACAGAAAAGATGTTCTTAAATGAGCTTCATATAGCCAGGGTTTAACAGTCAGGAGATGCTGGGCACATGCAGTGTGAGGCAAAGCTGTCTATGCTGTGCCTACTTCCACAGCAGCACATAGCTGACATCCCAACAGAACGGTCTAGTACCCTCCTATTAGCACATACATCACTTACAAGTGACAATCAAGTGTTGGAAGACCTTTTACAACCACAGAACATTAAAGACTGGAAGGGACCACGAAAGATCATCCAGTTCAGTCCCCCTGCCACAGCAGGATCACTCAGACCAAGTCACACAGGAACATATCCAGGTGGGTTTTAAACATCTCCAGAGAAGGAGACTCCACAACCCCCCGGGCAGCCCCTTCTAGTGCTTTTGTCAACCTCACCAGGAAGAAGTTCCTTCTCATACTCGTGTGGAACCTCCTTATGTTCCAGCTCACACCCAGTGCCCCTTGTCCTATCACTGATGCCCCTGAGCAGAGCCTGACTCCATCCTTCTGACACCCA
>VXBP01001527.1:0-71427 GCA_013400115.1 Rhinopomastus cyanomelas
CTTCCCTGTTGGTGAGAATGGGACCCAGCATAGCATCTTTTCTTTTTGGTTCCTCCATTTGAAGGAGGAAGTTATCATCAATGCAATCCAAAAACAACCTCGATTGTTGCTGCCTTGCTGTGTTGTCCCTCCTGCAGATGTCGGGCTGGTTGAAATCCATGAGGACTAGGGTCTGTGACCTGGAAGCCGCTACTATCTGCCTATGAGGGCCTGATCGGCTAGTTTTTGCTGGTCAGGTGGCCTATAGCAGACTCCTACAGTAATATCACCATCTCCTGTCATCCCCTTTATTTTAACACACATACTCTCGACCAGCTCATCATCCTTCCCCAGGTGGAGCTCCACTGATTCCAGATGGTCACTGACATAGCAGGCAACACCTCCCCCTCTCCTTCCCTGCCTATCTTTCCTAAAGAGCTTGTACCCATCTATCCCTACATTCCAGTCATGGGAATCATCCCACCAGGTTTCAGTAATAGCCACGATGTCATGGCATCCCAGCAACACAGTGGCCCTTAATTCATCCTGCTTGTTGCCCAAGCTCTGTGCATTTGCATAGAGGCACTTCAGCTGGGCTGGCCCTGTCCTCCTCTTGTGCCAGTTGCTCCTTATTTCCCTAGACTGCCCTGGTTCATCATCCCTGACTCTTCTAGGTTTCTTTACAGGATTGGTCATGATGGCTGACGTGTTCAAGTCCATGGGACCCGATGGGATACACCCAAGCGTCCTGAGAGAACTGGCAAACGCGGTTACCAAACCCCTCTCTATTCTATTCCAAAAGTCATGGAGGTCTGGCGAAGTCCCCACTGACTGGAAAAGGGGAAGCATAATTCCTATTTTCAAGAAGGGTAGGAAGGAGGAGCCAGGGAACTACAGACCAGTCAGTCTCACCTCTGTGCCTGGTAAGATCATAGGACATTAGGGGTTGGAAGGGACCCAAGAGATCATCGAGTCCACCCCCCCTGCCGCAGCAGGACAAAACTATCTAACACAGATCACAGAGGAACGCATCCAGGCGGGCCTNCTAAATTTGTGTTCAGTAGCCAGCCGAAAGTGTCTGAGAAAGAATAAGAGTACAGACTATTTCAAGTCTTTAAAGCATTTACTACCCTATAATGTAATTTTTGTGTAGCACTTTCAGGCAGGTGGAAAACACCAGCCTGTCCTCAGATAGCCCAACCACATGGATGAGGCTACCAGGGGAAAAGACAATCTACAAATGCAAGTTAATTCACAAGCAGCTGTACTCTGGCTTTTGTGCCAACTAACAGATGTTCACGTAACTCTAAGATGGTGTCCATCTCCATGACACAAGCACTCTGTCTGCTCAAAGCCTGGCACTAGCTAAGTGTTCATTTCCAAGGGTCTCGTTTCTCCCAAGAACTGACTTCCAGCTTGTTTGTCCTTCACAGCAGCTGTTGTCCACACCAAAGTTCTGTATTAAAGCTCTCTTGAGAGAGCTTTAATGCTTTTCATTCATTATGCCTCAACCTCAGCTAATAAAAGGAAGTGGACTCTCATTCTGCCCTGCCTCACAGAGACACACAAAAGCAGCTCTTGGTCTTGGTGCTTGTCTTCCCCTCCCTCATGCAAACTAGAGCAATGAGCCTTTCCTTACGTTCTCCTAATTCCAGCACTGGACCAGAGTAATCATGTTTCACACTTCACGGTTTAAGCTGATCACCATATGGATTAGGAAAAGCTGTGCCTCACTGAAACTATCACCAAGTTCATAGCTCCACCAGTGGTTTCTTGTGAATTGGGTGTTTGCCACAGCTGGAGACATGGGTGCTGGACACACACACCTCCTTGCTGCTTTCTATTTCATTAGCTCTGTGTTTTGGAAACTTGTTCGCAGGAGAAACCAAAACCGTTTGGTTGCTCTGAGCAGAGCACAACAGGTAGATATTTACCACATTGTGCTCTCACCTGCTGGTAAAGACCTGCTAGGAAATTTGCTTGCTGTACTAGTGAATATTCACTGGGAAAATGTCTTTGAGCATAGTCCGAGCAATCCTCCTGCACCTAATCTTTGGGGCAGATTTACAATTGCAGATTGAGACTTCACACAGTCCCCTCCAGTAAGACCTTCAGCAATTTTCCTAGATTTGATTTGCTTTTTTTTTTTAAGTACAAATTTTGCTTTGAAAAATTATTAGTAAACAAATTGAAAGTTTTGTTTCCTGATTTTTTTGCATAGTACCCCCCTCCCCCACAGTGTGGCTGCTCTGAGGCACCCACTAGGGACCTTCTTAATTCCCACTGTTTTGTTGGGGAGCATAATCACAATTCACACATAGTTTACTAGGGTTGGAAGGGGCCTTCAAAGGCCATCAGGTACAACCTTCCTGCCCAAGCAGGATGCAAATCACTGAAAAGCAGAACTGCCTAAAAAGCCTCCATCAATTCCACAAAAGCACCTACAGCCGGGGCTGAAACATCTCCAGAGAAAGGGACTCCACAGCCTCCCTGGGCAACCCCTTCCAATAGTTACTAGCTCAGACTGGAAAGAACTTTCTGCTCTGATTAAGGTGAAACTTCCTGTGCTCAAGCTGGCAGCCATTACCCCTTGTCCCATCTGATGCCTTTGAAAAGAGGGAATTCCTTTCTGCTTGGCACCCAGTCCTCATGGATTTACAGACAGGGATTAAATCCCCTCAGAGCCTTCTTTTGTCCAAACTGACAAGTCCCAATGTTCTTACTCTCTCCTCACAAGGCAGTTGTTCAAGATCCCCAACTATTCTCGTAGCTCAGCGTTGAATTCTCTCCATTAATTCTCTATCCTCTTGAATTGTAGAGACCAGAACTGGACACAGGATTCCAGGTGGGGCCTCACTAAAGCAGAATAAAGGGGTAGAACTTCCCTTGATCTGCTACACACCCTCCTCTTGATCCATCCCAACACTTATTGGCCCAAATCCCTGTTCAAGAGATGACGTATCCCCAGCTGCTGCCCGGCTGCAGCAGTAACAGCATCAAAGCCATCTGAAGCAGAGCAGATGAGCTGAATAATTCCGCCCAGTTTCTCCCCGCCCTCGGAAAAAGCAAGATTTGGCAGCAATATTCAGAGGCACAAGGCAGCAAAGCAGAGAAATGGAAGATGAAAAGGGCTTTTGGCCCATTTCAAACAGCCAAGACTTCTTCAGTGCTTCCTTTAATCAGCACTCAAGCAGCAGAGCTGCCATCCCTCTAGTGAGTGTGTCCAGAGTCACTTGTCTTCACACCCTGCATCTTTGGCTTTCATCTCTCCCTCCCTCCCCAGCAATTACTGTTCATGTCTCCTCACTTCAGGAACTCTCTTCCAGCTTCATCTGACCCTCTTCCTCTTTCCCATGGCTGCAGCTTGTGCTCCCTTTAGGAAGGCTGCAAACTCATTTCCCACAATGGATGCCATCTCCATGACACCATGTGCTGCCAGCATTACGAAGGAGGAGAAGCTGGCCACACAAACCCTACCATGTAATCGATTTTCATGCTAACATTTCTAGGTCACAGCAAGCACTCATGCTCTGGGGAGCCTTTCATAACCAAATGACTTCAGATTACTCTGTTTTAATAATCCACTCTGACAAGAGTTATTGTTTATGCTTGAAGGTCCGGTCAAAACCGAAGCCTGATTGATGCCAGATAAATAGGCAGGTAAACACAGTCCCAGCCTGAAAGGGCTTGCTGCATAATTTATGTCAACAAGCACACAGAGCAACAAAGAGGAGCCGCAGCTCAGGAATGAGAAGGGTTGAAGAGAGGCAGAAAAAAGCACTGGCCAAAATATCACATCCCCACAGGTTAAGGGTTCTCTCCCCACCCCCTTCACGTGGTAAGAGAAGCACAAGTCAGAGTGTTCATAAATTCACCCCACACAGCTTTGGCCTCAGGCAAGATCAGCAGCACCAGCACCATCCCTGACAGCCACGATCTCAGTGGCTGCAGCAGAGACTCTGAACACTGCACATCCCAATCACTGTTAATTTCAGCAAAGCCCTAATGCCTGTCCTGGCCGCCCTGAAGCAGAGAACATGTTATTGGTTTTGTCTTCGCTAACAAATACTTTGAGAACTTGGATTTCTTTCAGCCTTGCCTTCTGCAAGCGACATAACTCTAGGTCTTTTTCTTTCTGGTCTTTCCTGTTTCTAGCCCTTCCAACCAGTCTTGACAAAAAATCAGCACTCTGCATGGCACTAGATCCCTCTGCATGTCCTGTTGCTTCTGTCTCTCTAACCCTGTGGAATAACTGACTTTTCTCTATCATATCGTCTCTCTCAACCCAGGGAAGAGTACATTTGTCTACACCATGATTCACCAGTTTCTCCAGAAGAATCTTGTGGGAGACTGTGTCAAAAGCCTTACTAAAGGCCAAGTAGATAACATCCACTTCCCCCCATCCAATAGGCGAGTCACATGGTCATAGAGATCAGGTTGGTTAAGCAAGACCTCCTTTCCACAAACTGATGCTGGCTGGCCTTGATCCCTCAGCTGCCCTGCAATTGCCACAGAGCTCACTCAAGATGATCCTCTCCATGATTTTTCCGGGTACCAAAGTCAGGCTGACAGGCCTGTATTGCCTTGGCTCCTCCTTCCAGCCCTTCCTGTAGAGAGGAGTAACATCAGTCACCTTCCAGTCATTGGGTACCTCCCTGTTGACCAGGATTGTTGAAAAATGATGGAGAGGGGCTTGGGGAGCTCTCCTGCCAGATCCCTGCTTACAGCATTATAGCAGTTTTCCAGTCTCTGAAGGGGGCTGCAAGAAAGCTGGAAGAGGGCTTTTGACATGGGTGGCAGCAAGAGGACAAGGGGAAAGGGTTCCAGACTTGAAGAGGAGAGATTGAAGTTGGACATGAGGAACAAATTCTTTGCTGTGAGGGTGCTGAGATGCTGGAACAGGTTGCCCAAGGCAGTCGTGGCTGCCCCATGCCTGGCAGTGTTGAAGGCCAGGTTGGCTGGAGCCCTGAGTAACCTGCTCTAGTGAAGGTGTCTCTGCCTATGCAAGAGGGTTGGAACTAGATGATCTTTAAGGTCCCTTCCAGCCCTGGCCATTTTAGGCTTCTATGACTGTTGAAACCCTTCCTGGTGACTGCAAGAGCACCGTTTCTCATTAACACTGGTCAGTGGATCTTTCACTTCAAAGACCAAAGTGAGCAGGACCATTTGACAGGCATGAAAAACTATCATATTTGTCTTCAAAAGGCATTTAAAGCTAGAAATCAGGAGATGCAATGTCATAACAAAAGCTTGTAGAACACAGTCTCAAAAACAGTTCAGAAAAAGTCTACTGCAAGTCCCCACAATTTTTGTTCCCTCAGTTACAAACCCGAGTGGTCCATAAATCTTACTGCTTCGCTAAAGCCAGAAACGGCACCATTATGCGTTACTCCATAAAATCATAGGGCTAGCACATCCGTTCCACAGCAGCATAGGAAATGAATCATAAAGCAGTAACTAGGTCTTCAGGAGTGCTTTTAAGAGAGCACGGCTTCTCCACAGCAAAACCAGTCTGTAGCAAGGCTGCCATTTGCACTGAACTGCTGCTTTAGCAGGATTTTCTGCCACAACAGAACATTCTCATTTAAGACATAGAATGGAAAGGACCTCAGAAATCATCTAGTTCCAACCCTCTGCCACAGGTAGGGACATCTCTCACTAGACTAGGCTGCCCAGGAGCCCTGTCCCACCAGGCTCTGAACACTTCCAGGGATGGATGATCCATGGCCTCCCTAGGCAACCTGTTCCAGTGCCTCAGCACCCTCACAGTGACACATTTCTTCTTCAGATCTAACCACAGAATCAGTGTCAGAAGTGAGAGACATCATCAGGAATACACGGCTCTCCTTGCTAAAGAGCAAGCTTTACCATTTCATATCCCAGCCACCACAGTGGGGAATACTGTCAAGGCACTCTTGTTGAGCATCATCCCACCCTCACATGGGCTACAGGGCAGTTTAAAACAGACTTCTAGATGAGCCTTTGAACAGCCTTAGGTATCAGTTTTTGAACCTCAATACCGTTACCACACTCATCACCCAGTGCTGAGCTTACTCCACATAAACAGTGCAAGCTTGCAGGAATTATCTTTCCCCCGACACAACACCTGACTGCAAGCATGGCCAAACACCATGGCATGAATCACAGAATCCCACGATGACTGAGGCTGAAAAGCCCTCTGAGCTCATCCAGCCCAGCCCAGGACCTAACATCACCACAGCAGCCAGACCAGGGCACTAAGGGCCACAGCCAGTCTATCCTCCAACACCTCCAGGGATGGGGACTCCACCACTGCCCTGGGCAGTCCAGTCCAGGCTCTGATTGTCCTTTCTGTGAAGAAGGGCTTCCTAATATCCAACCTAACCCTCCTATGGTGCAGCTTCAGGCCCTGCCCTCTCATCTTGGTGCTGGTTGCCTGACCTCCACCTGACAACAGCCTCCCTTCAGGGAGCTGTGGAGAGGGATAAGGACCACCTTCCTCTTCTCCAGGCTAAACACCTCCAGCCTCTCCTTATCAGACTTTCCCTCCAGTCACTTTCCCAGCCTCGTTGCTCCTCTGGACTCACATGGCCAGCAGTAGTAGTGAGGTTATTGCCCTCCTGTATTTGGCACTGGTGAGGCCACATCTTGAATATTGTGTCCAGTTTTAGGCATCTCAATAGAATCATAGAATCATTACGGATCGGAAGGGACCTTGAAATACAAGAGAGATGTGGAGGGGCTGGAGCAGGTGCAGAGGAGGGCAACTAAGCTAGTGAAGGGCCTGGAGAATAGATCTTATGAGGAAAGAGTGAAAGAGCTGGGGCTCTTTAGTTTCAAGAAGAAGAGACTGAGAGGAGACCTCATCACTCTCTACAACTACCTGAAAGGAGGTTGTGGAGAGGTCAGTGCTGGTCTCTTCTCACAAGCAATTAGTGACAGAACAAGAGGGAAGGGGTTCAAGTTACAACAGGGTAGGTTTAGACTTGATATTAGGAAAAACATTTTCACAGAAAGGGTGGTCAGGCAGTGGCATGGGCTTCCCAGGGAGAAGGTTGAGTCGCCATCATGGATGTGTTTAAAGATCATTTGGATGAGGTGTTGAGGGATTTGGTTTAAGGGTGAACTTGTAAGGTAGGGTAGGTGGTTGGACTCAATGATCCCAGTGGTCTTTTCCAACCAGAGCGATTCTGTGATCTTCTTGAAGTGAGGGGCCCTGAACTCCCCCCAGCACTCAAGGGAAGGCTGCCCCAGTGCCCAGGACAAGAGGACATTATGACAAACCTAGTCCTGCTGGCCACATTATTACTGATCCAAGCCAGGACACCATTGGCCTTCCTGAACACCTGAGCGCCCTGCTGGCTCCTGTTCAGCCAGTTGTCACCTAGCACTGCCAGATCCCCCTCTGCCAGGCTGCTCTCCATCCCCTAGTTTGCTTCAAAACTGAGCAGTGCAACGAGAGGCTTGAGAGTCAAAAGTCATGCAGAACCTCTCAATCAAAAGTCATGCAGAACCTCTCAACTGTTCCTTAGCAGATCCAGTGACCAGCCCCTCCATGGGGACACAGTTCTAGGAAAAGCATGCAGAAGCCAGACAACTGCTGTCTGAGAAGTGCTCCCTTGTAAAAGGCACATCCTCTTCCCTCCCCATTTTCATTTTTCACACTATTGCAGAATTTTAAAGATATAGTCTAAAAATCTATCATCTTGCCCAGAACATGTGCCATATAATTACTGTTAATAAAATCAATTAACTTAATAATGTGTCTGAAATTGCAGACAACAAGCAGTAGAGAGTCACAGAACCACAGAAGTATTAAGACCTCTAAGATCATCAGGTCCATAGGTTCCTACCATAAAGCAGCAACCTTCAGAGTGGGAATTCACACATCTCAGTTTAAGATTTGTTTCTAAAGGCACATTTCCTCCACCACCCACAGTCTCCTTGTTGCTATCAGAAGTTGGACATGAACCGTCTTAACTCTGAGCCCATATCACCTTGAGGCTTACATCAATGTGCCACCCGTGGAGCCTACACACAGCACCAAGGTAGAAGAAACAGGGTCTTCTCCTGCCCCAACAGGCAGAGTGGTGGCAAGAACTATCAGCCAGATGCAAGAGGCAGGCAGGGAGAACAACAGACTCTGCCTACATACAGAGCTGCTTTCTTCTTGATTGCTTCTTTTAATTTGCTTTTTATTGCCTCTCTTAATTACTTCTTCCAGAGCCTCATGGCATCTCCTTATCACTTCAAACACTGTCTGTGCTCCTCCTTCACTACACAGGGATCTCCTAGCTGTAAAAGCAGCAGCTCCTGAAGTAGTGGGGTCTGAGGAAGCAGAGTATGCGCCTCCCCAAGGTGCTTTCCTCACAGAGAAGTTGGATGAGGGATCAGGGTGCACTGTCAGCAAGTTTGCTGATGACACAAAGCTGGCTGGTGTCGCCAACACCCCAGCAGACTGTGCTGCCATTCAGCAAGACCTGGACAGGCTGGAGAGCTGGGCAGAGAGACATGCAATGAAGTATAACATGGGTAAGTGCAGAGTCTTGCATCTGGGCAAGAACAACCCCAGGTACCAGTATAGGTTGGGGACTGACCTGTTAGAGAGTAGTTTAGGAGAAAGGGACCTGGGGGTCCTGGTGACCAGCAGGATCACCATGAGCCAGCAATGTGCTCTTGTGGCTGAGAGGGCCAACAGCATCCTGGGGTGGATCAGAAGGGGGATGGTTAGCAGATCAAGGGAGGTTCTTCTCCCCCTCTATTCTGCCCTGGTGAGACCACATCTGGAGTATTGTGTCCAGTTGTGGGACCCTCAGTTCAAGGACATGGAGCTGCTGGAGGGAGTCCAGTATAGAGCAACAAGGATGATAAAGGAAGTGAAGCACCTCCCTGATGAGAAGAGGCTGAGGGAGGTGGGTCTCTTGAGTTTGGAGGAGACTGAGGGGTGACCTCATTAATGTTTATAAATATTTGAAGGGTGGGTGTCAGGAGGATGGAGCCAGGCTCTTCTCAGTGTCATCTAGTGATAGGACAAGGGAAATGGGTGTAACCTGGAACATAGGAGGTTCTGTATGAGAAGGAACTTCTTAACAGTGAGAGTGACAGAGCACTGGAACAGGCTGCCCAGGGGGGGTTGTGGAGTCTCCTTCACTGGAGACCTTTAAAACCCACCTGGATGTGTTCCTGTGCGACTTGGTCTAGGTGATCCTGCCATGTCGGGGAATTGGACTAGATCATCTTTCAAGGTCCCTTCCTAAGTTCTGCGATGTTCTATGAGTCTATGAAGTCCTTCACAAGGGATTCATTCACAAGTCATTCATATGGATACTCTGGTACCTAAAAAAGGTTGTAATTGCCTCTAAAGCTCTCTCTGGGGAACAGCTTTGGCTTCCCCACCTTTTTATTTGCTTTCACAAACCTTGGCAATAATTAATTACCTTGAGTACCTTCTTCCCTACATCATGCAGTTTTCAAGCAGAAAAAGACAGTAGCTCTGCATCCTTAGAAATGATTGTTTTACTTGCATTAACCCTCTTTCTGCTGTTTGTTTAGTCTTTTAAGTGCCATTGCTATCAAACTCTTATTTCTAAGAATTCCAAGATCACTTCGCAATGCTGAAACACAGTCAGAAATAACCCTCCCATTTTAAAATTAAAACTAAATTTCAGATGTAAGCAGCCCTAAGTCACATTCACACAAAAGAAAAAAAAAGGGTACATGAAAAATATGTGAGATTGGCTCCAACTGGCTACGGACTGGTGCCAGTTCAGAATATTTATGTAAGACAAGAATAGACAGAAGGAAATCGCTCTCAAAACTCACTGAAGAACATGCCCTTTCCCAGGCCCTCAGTCTATAACCTTTTTTCAGTTTGCTGAAGGCTGGTAGCCCCACTGCCATGGAGGAGATCCCTCCACTGACTCCTAAGCAATAGAATCATAAAATAGCCAGAGTTGGAAGGGACCTTAAAAATAAGTCTCAACGCAGGGGCTGGAGCACCTCAGCTATGAGAACAGGCTGAGCGAGAAAAATCAAATCATAGAATCCTAGAACAGCCAGGACTGGAAGGGACCTTAAAGATAACACAGTTCTAATCCCCCGCACAGGCAGGGACATCTTCACTAGAGCAGGTTACTCAGGGCTCCAGCCAACCTGGCCTTCAACACTGCCAAAGATGGGGCAGCCACAACTTCCTTCGGCAACATGCTCCAGCATCTCAGCACCATCACATTTAGTGTAGATAATTTAGTTAAGAATCCATTTTTTCCTCAAAATCACATCGTAATATTTAAGAATAATTCAAATCTTAACATGAAAGGTTGAAAGAGTCCAAATTCTAAGCTAAGCGCAATTAAAAAAAGCCTTTTAGATGCAAATTTCTGACAGGAAACCTCGTCTCAAACGTTAATTCTTTGCTTTCAAATGTATCTTAAAATATAAACTGCAGCTGGGTCAAGTGTGCTTGGCAAGGAACTAAATGAAGCATTCCACTTCCCCAGAAATTATTGATTATAGATGTTTCAATTCCAAATGAGATGCTCTGATTTCATTCAGATAAAGTCAAAGAAAACTAATCACTTCAATTTTTGCTGTTTTCCCCACCTCCAACATCCAGTTTCATAGGAAGTGCTTTAATTCCAATTGAATTGCATTCTCTATCCTCAGCAAACTTTTTCATCATCATTTTCCCAAGCATGTTATGCTGTAGCGTTGGAGAAGCCTCCACTCGGGAAGACCTCAGCCAGGGCCAGTAGTGATGTCTCCTTACAGCATGTAAAAGGTGGGCATCAGTAGGATGGAGGCAGGCTCTACTCAGTGGCATCCAATGATAGGACAAGAGGCAGCAAGTGTGAGATGAAACAGAGGAGGTTCCACATCAATATGAGACGGAACTTCTTCCCAGTGAAGGTGACAGAGCACTGGAAAAGGCTGCTCAGGGGGGTTGTGGAGTCTCCCTCTCTGGACAGATGTTTAAAACCCACCTGGACATGTTCCTGTGTGACTTGATCTAGGGGATCCTGCTGTGGCAGGGGGATGGGACTGGATGATCTCTCAGGGTCCCTTCCAGGCCCTAAAATTCTGTGATTTGCTGAGAGCACTGCAATTTCATCCATAAGCTTTCTGCATGCTCTTGGCAGACAACACTCTGTTAGTGAGCTAATTCCAATCCCACATCATTTGCAAAGGAGAAACATGCTCTCCTTCTTATGTCTTAGAAAACCCCACAAGTATTCCCTGGTTCAAGAATCCAACACTGATTTAATTGATGGAGTTGTTTCAAATTAACTATTCTTGGCATTCATATTCTACTATAAGAATAAGGGCATTTTGTAGGATGGACAAGATCTCATTTGCTCAGGCTCATTCTGCAAGCCACCTCTTTCACTTGATGGGCTGTTCCTTCCTGTTCTGCTCTTGGCTAGCAGCATGTGTTGGGTCCCCACGCAGATATCCCACTCTCAAGTGTCATGCTTTGGCTGGATGCTTTGACAGGTGTAGCCAACCACCACCCGCCACGGCACTCTGCCTCCAGTTGCCTCAAGGACATAAAGCAGCGCCCATCTTTCCAAGAAGCTGGAAGGGTAACTGAGGTTATAAACAATGATTACCTTGTGGTTAGCAGCAATGTGATTATACACAGAGTCTTCTGGTTTGGAGGAGGCTACATGGCTCCTTCACAGGAACCCTGTGGCTGAAAAGCTGGAGTGCCTGGCTCTAGCACACTGTATTTATTAATATTTTAAAACAGATGGTGAAAAAGCCTCAGTAGTCTAAAGGAACAGTGATAAACACATCAACTGATAAACAAATCGCTCAAACAGCTTTGAACTTTGCTTTAAACTCTTCCCCCTGAAAAAAACTTGTCCCAGGCAGCTCCTCAGCACAGGTCAGATGTTGAATCTTAGAATGGCCAGGGTTGGAAGGGAACTTGCAGATCATCTAGTTCGAACCCTCCTGCACAGGCAGGGACACCTTCACTAGAGCAGGTTACTAAGGGCACCAGACAACTTGGCCTTCAATACTTCCCAGGATAGGGAAGCCACAGCTTTCTTGGGCAACCTGTTCGAGCATCTCACCACCCTCACAGGGTTCCTCAAGTCCAGCCTCATGGTCAAACCTCAGTCTCCCCTGTTCAAGTCTGGAACCCTTTCTCCTTGTCTTCTTGCTAGCACCCACATCAAAAGCCCTCCCCCCAGCTTTCTTGTAGCCTGCTTCAGAGATTGGAGAGCTGCTAGAAAGTCACCTGAGAACCTCCAGGCTGAGCATGAGAAGAGTCTCCAGGCTGAACAAACCCAACTTGCTCAGCCTGTCCTCAGAGGGGAGGTGCTCCAGCCCTCTGATCATTTGAATTGCTTTCCTCTGGACACCTTCCAGGAGCTCTGTGTCCTCCTTTTGTTGGGGACCCTAGAACTGGAAACAGTACTCCAGGTGGGGGTCTCACCAGTGCATAGTAGAGGGGGGAGGATCCCCTCCCTCTGAATAGTAGGTGCATTCCATCAAAGAAACATCTAAGTCCCCAGCAATTACCTTATCGGAGGCCAGAAGGGCCCTTTGGTCTGCCCGAGCCTCCTCCAAACAGACAAGCAGTGGGAGTGGGTTTGCTGGTATGCACTAGGCATTCCAGGCACGAATCCCAGCCTTGTCCCAGCGGACCTTGCTACGTGGGCACAGCCAGCAGGCAGAGAAAGCCTCAAACACCACCTCCATGCTCCGAGAACGTGGGCAGTGCTCAGAGTCAAAACAGAGGCGTCATCGTGAACAGAGCTAACGAGAGGATTACAGAAATCTGATAACCACATTACTGAAACTTAACCACCTTATCTGATAACCACTGTTACTAAAAAGCCCATGGGGACTGCAGGAACAGTTTCATTTGTGCCTTGCTTTGTCCAAGTGAGAAGAGCAGTTTGGCTCCTTCCCAGGCTTCCCCCAAGTGAAAAGCCTGCTGCATCCCTAAATTTGCACCGAGAGTTACTGACAGTGTTAAGTGGCTGACAAGATACAGCCAACCAAATCCCATGTCTCTTCTTGAGCGCAGAGTCAGAGAATGCTAGGGATTGGAAGGGACCTCAAAAGATCATCCAGCCCAATCCCCCCAGTACAGCAGGATCCCCTAGATCCAATCACACAGGAACATGGCCAGGTGGATTTTAAACATCTCAAGAGAAGGAGACTCCACAAACTCCTTGGGCAGCCCCTTCCAGTGCTCTGTCACCCTAGCTGGGAGGAAGTTCCTTTTAAGATTTATGTGGAACCTCCTCTGCTCCAGCTCACACCCATTGCACCTCATCCTATCATTGGATACCACTGAGCAGAGCCTGGCTCCATCCTCCTGACACCTGCCCTTTCCATATTTATCAACATTCATGGGGTCACCCCTCAGTCTCCTTTTTTCCAAGCTCAAGAGACCCAGCTCCCTCAGCCTTTCCTCAGCAGGGAGATGCTCCACTCCCTTCATCATCCTCGTGGCTCTGCGCTGGACTCTCTCCAGCAGTTCTGTGTCCTCCTGGAACTGAACTACTCAAAATCATTAGTCTGGGGTCACTAACCGGGGCCAGTGAGTAAAGACACGATTTTAAAGAAACTTGAATTCTGTACAGTTTTCTGTCCTTCACTTACCCTTTCTCCAGCAACTTCAGGACTCCAGTTCAGAACAGCCTCCTGAACAGGTCACACCCTTCACTGCAATAACAGTCCTACAGCCAAGTGAAATCAGTCCTCAGAAGTCACCTTATCCCCTCAGCTCACCATCAGGAGACAGATCAGCTGCAATGAAAAGTCACAGCAACACTTCCAGGACAAAGTGTGGAGCCTGAGAGGGTTTCAGTATAATTTGAAATAGTCCTGAACAACATGCAAATGCAGAAGTCACTCACTGCCTCCTAACTAATATTCAGGTACAAACTGGGGCACTTAAAATCTAACAACAAACCACAAGCCAGCAGCCAGAGAAGTTATGCTGCCCTCGGAAACACAAATACCTTGCAGTCAGAATGCCAGCACTAGGCTTTCTTTGGAGCCCTTTGCTCTCTGGATTTCAAAACCCTTTACAGAAAAGGGTGAGAATATAATTAGAATATAAACCTCACCACAACAACCAGCAAAGGTTTTGTAACCCTTCACATGTTCAGTATTGGGACAAGAGGTGAATCCACACAGCCCTTATGGGAACTAACACTCTCCTCCTCTGTACCACCACGAAGTACAAATACTCACAGGGAGTCTGAAGGCAAGACTCCTTCCCTTCAAAATTCTTTTCTTCTTTTTATGGAAAATATTTTGTGCAAATAGTGCAAGAAATCACCAGAAGGAACTTCTCCAGGAAGAGCTTTCCTTTTCACACGAAGTTTTTATTTTTCAGTGAAGTATTTTGCCACAAGACTCTTCTCAGAAGAAAACTTCTGCCAACTCCATTCAGAATCACAGAGTGCTAGGGATTGGAAGGGACCTCGAAGGATCATCCACAGTCACATCCCCCTGCCACAGCAGGATATCCTAGACCAAGTCACAGGAACATATCCAGGCAGGTTTTAAACATCTCCAGAGAAGGAGATTCCACAACTCCCCTGGGCAGCCCCTTCCAGTGCTCTGTCACGCTCACTGGGAAGAAGTTCCTTCTCATATTGATGTGGAACCTCCTCTGTTCCAGCTGACACCCCTTGTGCTGTCATTGGATGCCACTGAGCAGAGCCTGGCTCCATCCTCCTGATACCTGCCCTTTCCCTATTTATCAACATTCATGGGGTCACTCCTCAGTCTTTTTTCCAAGCTAAAACACTTGTACAGTCCAGGTGGTGACACAAACACATGAGAAGGCTGACAAGGTCAAGATCACTTTCTCCAGAACAGTTACCAAGACAGGGTTGGTGCCCTGGTGCAGCCAACTTTCCCCCATTTGCTTCTGTTCACTCTGCAGATGCGCTTCCCCGCACTGTGTCTCCAGCGAGGTCTGATGGCTGCCTTGTTTTCAACATCTCCAAACAGTGTCTTAGATGATTCACGTTTTCTTCACCTGCAGAGCAAGCTCATCAAACAAATGAGTTTAAGATGTAATGTGTTCCTAACCAAGCCTCACTGGGAACTACCCTCTCAGCCCTCCCTCCATGATTCACCTCAAGTCCCACTTAACAGGGGATGCTGGAACAGGTTGCCCAGGGAGGTTGTGGCTGCCCCATCCCCAGCAGTGCTGAAGGCCAGGTTGGATGGGGCCCTGAGCAACCTGCTCTAGTGAAGGTGTCCCTGCCTGTGCAGGGGGGTTGGACCTGGATGATCTCTAAGGTCCCTTCCAACCCTGGCCATTCTAGGATTCTGTGTGTTCTTTACTTTTTTGTCAACAAAGAACCACCTGTAGTGAGTCTGGCCTGCAATCATCTCTGAGGAGATAAATCTCAAAGCAATGCAACGTATCTTGTCCCACAAGCAGTAGGAGCTCTTTCAGTAACGCCACCCGGCCCCACACATCTGCTCCAGGTCTGGATGCTTCCCAATAGCCTCTGTTTATACCCTTCTCTTGCTTCTGCAAGAGTTTCCTCATCTTGTTGCTTGATTTTCAAAAGCAGTTATACAGCTAATGGTTATAGTACATGTACTCCAACTTGGAATCAGAGTTGTCATCGCTGGGAAGGACCTCCAGGATCAAGCCCAACCCTCATCCCTACATCTCCCTAACCCCTAGACCATGGGCTCAAGTGCATCTGGAGTGCAGTTAGGACAGGAAACAGCTCACAGGAGAAGGACAACAATAAGAAAAAACCTATGAAAGACAACCTCAGCTCCCCAAAATACTCCACTCTCACTCTGTGGCCCCTTCAGTTTCACACCAAGTTGTCGTTTTAGTCAACTCTAGCTATTTTGTACCCCACGTACTACCTGAAATCACAGTGTTAGCACATCCCTCTGTCAGCCCTGGCCTTCCAATACAGGCCACTGCCAGAAGTCACAGAGCTCGGTGCTGCAGGGCTGCCACACATCTGCCTCTTTAACTCGAGGGATGTTGGGGAGCTGTAAGTCTGCCAGAAGACAGGCTCATTTGTTATTTGCACAGCCCATATTTAGCCATGCATCTCTGAATACTTTCATCTTAACAAAGCCCCATCTCCTCGCAGCTGACTCTCCAGGGACTGCTGGATCTCATTTTGTGTGGCCAAATAAGGTAAAGCAAGCATCTGAAAAATGCAAACCTGGCCTGTGCTCACCCACCGCTTTGAGGAACCCGCTGCTGGGTTTGTTAACCTCGTGTTCGGCAAAGGATGCTGCGAGGCCTTTCCATTGCTTGATGCTGAATACTTCACATCTGCTGAAAAACTTTAGAACACAAGAGAGCTTTAAGGACATCAAGTGGTGGGAGGCCAATCCTGAGAGCAACAATGGGAAGAGATACTGAAGAAAATGACTTTAAAGCGTCACTCCAAGCAGAAATAGTGAGATTTGCTAGCAGATACCAAAAGGGTACTGGCCATATTAGAGGCAAATACTCTTCTGAAACACACATGGAAGGAATCCAGTAGGCAAAGTAAACTGAATGTCCCTGGGGAGTGTAATTCTAGCCTCTCAAGCTTCGTGATCTTGTTTCTGAAGGAATAGCCAGAGATGGGTCTCTAATGGGACAAACCGTTATGCCCTTATGGGAGAAAAGAGGAAATTCATATTTGGTGACTGTAAGTGACATTTATTCCTTGGAAACCTTTCCTAAGAAGGACCTCTGACTTGGTCTTCCAAGTCTGCACCTCTTAAACCCTGAATACATAGTCTCCTGCCCTCCAGGTGTCACACCTGGGAAGCACAGAGCTGTTCCACAGAATCAGGATCCCTATTACGAATGCACGCTGGAACTGCAAGCACTGAGGACATGGGAAAAGCAAGCAGCTTCCCACCATTCCAGCCAAGGTACACCTGTGCTGAGTTACTCAGCTTTACATACAAGTGCTAGAAAACCACCATGGAAATAATGAATACGTGGACCAAATCTTCATTTGAGGAGGCAGAAGCAGCAGAGATTCCTCAACAAGCTGGAAGTAAAAGAAAAAAATTCAGGACATGCGGAATAAATTCTTTGCTATGAGGGTGGGGAGATGCTGGAACATGTTGCCCAAGGCAGTTGTGGCTGCCCCATCCCTGGAAGTGTTGTCAGGGGCCCTGAGTAACATGCTCTAGTGAAGGTGTCCCTGCCCGTGCAGGAGGTTTGGAACTGGATGATCTTTAAGGTCCTTTCCAACCCTGGCCATTCTAGGATTCTATCTAACTTAAGCCTTGAGAAGTAATGAGGCATTCTGCATCTGAAAAGCTTCTCGTGGCTCCCCTGAGGAATGAGACATGGTCATACACAAAGCATTTTATCATCACCAGCAGAGTCTTCTGTAAGGTGAGTTGAACAGCTCAACACCTCAGACTAGTAATTATTGTGGAAGCACCACACCATTTATCTCAGGAAACCACTTGTGGCACTCATGCAGGTGTTGAGGTGGTCACTGGGGAAAAGCAGCAGTTATTCCAAACCCCCCACGTTCTACAGGAGATTAGCAACTGAAGCTGCTCACGTGCTAACTAATCCCCATACACACTGTCCTTTCAGCAGCACTTAGCCTCCTTGCCCAAACTAAAGGTGGAAAAGCAGCTTTAAGGGAAAAGCATCTTTTCTAGGAAACTACTGAAAAAATTATCTAAGTGCAAACCCAACAAAAAGTGAAAAAGGTGCCACATGGCATACGAGGCACCAGCAGACACAGGACAAGTTTATCCAGGGTCGCAGCATTCAGACTCCATCATACTGTTTTGTACCTGAAGTCAAGACCATGGCCTACAGCACTGAACCAAACAGCGGTGATGCAGCACTATCACCCAGCTTGCAGTTGGTTACAAGACTTGAGAAAGAGTCTAATCCAAGTTGAGGAGTTCCGGAGAAACCTGTAAATACTTCCATCTAGTCCTGCAGCAGGGACACCTCCATCCTTCTGAGCTAATGGTGGTATGAAGCACCAGGTTTTAAGAGTCACAGAAACCCAGAATGATTGAGGCTGGAAAAGCCCTTTGAGCTCATCCAGCCCAGCCCAGGACCTAGCATCACCACAGCAGCCAGACCAAGCGCCACAGCCAGTTTGTCCTTCAACACCTGCAGGGATGCCGACTGCACCATGCTCTGGGCAGTCCATTCCAGGCTCTGATCACCCTTTCCATGAGGAAGGGCTTCCTGACATCTAACCTAACCCTCCCCTTGCAGCTTCAGCCCCTGCCCTCTCATCCTCATGCTGGTTGCCTGGAAGAAGAGCCTGACCGCCACCTGACTACAGCCTCCCTTCAGAGAAGGGCAGAGGGAGAAGGTTCCCCGAGTCTCCTCTCCTCCAGGCTAAACACCCCCAGCTCCCTCAGCCTCTCCTCATCAGCCTTTCCTTCCAGTCCCTTCCCCAGCCTCATTGCTCCTTTGGACCCGCTCCAGCCCCTCCATGTCTTTCTTGAAATGAGGGGCCCAGCGCTGCCCCTAGTACTCAAGGGGAGACCTCCCCAGTGCCCAGTACAGGGGTAGAATGACATGTCTAGTCCTGCTGGCCTCACTATTGCTGATCCAAGCCACGATGCCATTGGTGCTGTGGGCCACCTGGGCACCCTACTGGGTCTCGTTCATCTGTTCTGCTTCTGGGTGCTTGTTGCCTTCTTACCCAGCAGAGGTACAGCATGCCAAGCTGGCCAGGACCCAGCCATCCTGCCAGTGACTGGGCTGCTGACCTGACACATGGGGAGGCCTGACAGGTCTGCCTCTGCCAGCTGGCTGATGGCCAAGGCAGCTCGCTTGCCAAGCCAGAGCCTCTGTAGTATTTCCTTGCTTTGACTGCAGCTTGAAATGAGATGTGACTCTACAGAACCTGACTTCCGCTTGCTTTTGCACCAGGATTTAAATCTGAGCAAGGTCCTGTAAAAGCTCTTCAAATCTGGGTTAAGGCTGGGCATTTGCTTCCAGCAGGGTCGAGTTCAGGGGTAGAAATTTGAGCTCATTTTGCTTAGGTTTCAGTTCACAGCAAACCCACAGCAGGACACTTGATGTGAACTGAAAGCCTCTGAGGTGATGGAAGGCTACATCCACAGTCCCCTCTCATTTTGGAAGCTTTTGTGGGTTTGTTTTTGTAAAGCAAAGACCAAATCATAAACAGAGATTGGACTGGATATCTTTTGAGGTCCCTTCCAATCACTAAGTTCTGTGATTCCATAACAGTTGTTTCCCTGATGAGTCCAACCTGGGATTTATAAGAAAGCCCAGGTGGAAATATGGGCTGTATAGATAGGATAAAGATTTGGGGAACTGGGAGCAGAAAAGTGGGTTGGACTAATGTGGATATTACATCAGGCTCCACGTCCAGGGCAAAGCAGGCCAGGGTTTCCAGCAGAACCGGGATCCATCATGAGCTCCTGTTCTGGCTTGAAAAGGCAGCACAAGGCAGCACAAGGCAGCAAGGCTCTCAAAATAAGGCAGCAGAAGCTTAGTCATATCTGGAACGCTGCCAGGTTTGTGCTATCGGCATCCCTCGGGATGTCACAATCACAGAATGTTAGGGATTGGAAGGGACCTCAAAATATCATCTAGTCCAGTCCCCCCAGTACAGTAGGATCCCCTAGATCCAGGTACACAGGAACACAGCCAGGTGGATTTTAAACATTTCCAGAGAAGGAGGCTCCACAACACCCTGGGCAGCCTCTTTCAGTGTTCACCATGATGAAGGTCCCTCTCAGATTGATGTAGAACTTCCTATATTCCATCTCACACGTTGCCCCCAGTCCTATCATTGGGTGGCAATGAGAAGAGCCTGGCTCCATCCTCCAGACACTTGCCCTTTCTATATTTATCAACATTAATGTGGTCACCTTTCAGTCTCCTTTTTCCCAAGCTCAAGAGATCCAGCTCCCTCAGCTTTTCCTCATCAGAGAGTTCTGGGCCCCTCATTCTTGAACTGAGGGGCCGAGAACTGGACACAACATTCCATATGTGGTTTCACCAGGGCAGAGTAGAAGGGGAGGAGAACCTCTCTCCATCTACGAATGACTCCCCTTTGGGTCCACCCCAGGATGCCATTGGCCGTCTTGGCTACAAGGGCACATAGCTGGCTCATGGTCATCCTGCTGGCCACCAGGACCCCTAGGTCCCGTTCTCCTCTGCTGCTCTCCAACAGGTCAGACCCCAAGCTATCCTGGTACCTGAGGTTGTTCTTGCCCAGATGCCAGACTCTACACTGCCCTTGTTATGATTCATTCAATCTCTCCCTGCCCAGCTCTCCAGCCTGTCCAGGTCACACTGGATGGCAGCTGGTGCATCCACAGACAGCTGCCAAGCCCAGTGCTTTGACTTGCATTTCCCATGCTACCACATCACACACAACACTCCCCAGGAAAGCCACATCAAACCAGAACAAGACCAACTCAAAAAACCCCAAATCAGTGCTAGTCCTGCGTCTTCCAGCCAGAGTGAATGCAGTTAGATCTCTGTACGTTTTCTATCCGTGTGTTTCAGTACAGAGCAAAGTAAAACCACAATTCTGTGCTTAAAATCTTCTTTATAAATTCCATTCTCTTCACCAGGATGAAGGACTGGAGTGAGGACACATTTTCCAGTGCTGTACTTGGACCAGAGCTACAAACACACTTAAAATTCAGGGCATGCTCATGTTACAGGGCTGAGTAATCTGACTGACTAATCTGATGACTTCCCCATACCAAGGCAGGCTAACGCTCTGTGTACTTGGCCAGAGCCCAGACTACAGTGGCCAAGCGTAGGTCTGAATTTACCCAAAGCCAGCAGATTTGGGGTTTAGCTGTACACAACGTCCAGGCTGGATTTCAACTGGCTTTGCTCAAGATCCTCCATTCCCTGTTGCTCTCCAATCTTGAGCTCCTCTCCAGCTCCCTGGACATCTTCCAAGGATTGCCCTGGGTAACTTTCCCACTGCCTCCAAAAGCAACGCTCTCCAGACACCAAAGTGCTTGAAAGACATCAACCATCCATAGTTTTGTACCCGTTCTTTAAAATATGGCAGTGTGAAGAAAGGAATCAATCCAGAGGAATTAGCAACACTGATGCTTCATGGAGGCACCCTGAGGTCCATAAGACCTTCTCCTATCCCTCCATCACCTTTTCCAAGGCCCCTTCGTATTTTTTTCCTTATATTTTTTTCTCCCCCCCTTTATGGGAGGAAAAGGGTTTAAAGAGCAACATACCTGCCTGGGAGCATCCTCCTGATTGGGAGCAAATCCCACGGAGTACTGGGTGCCCAAGGCAGGGTGTAACCCCATGTTCCTAAACCCCCCAAATAAAATCCTTCTGGGAACAGGAGCCCAGGAAGAATATCTGATGGTGCTGCCACTTGAGAAAGCAGGAGCTTGCATGGACCACCAGGAGCTGGCCAAGGGTTGGAACAGACTGCTCAGGGACCACTGGAGTTGCCATCTCTGGAGAAGTTCAACAGATGAATAGATATGACCTTGGGGAACAGGAGTTAGTGGGCAGGGTGGGGTTGGGATGATGGTTGAATGGTGTCCTCCAACCTCACTGATTCTGTATAATTAAGAGATACAGATAGGAAAGAAGGAAAACCAGAGAATCAGGGAAGACAAACACCCACCACAAAGACACTCCATATATAAAGGCTGTTTTGTTTCTCAAAGCAGGTTTTTGGAGAACAAAAAGGCTCATTTTTAGCTTTAATCTACCAACTCCCTAGATTTGTACCCAAAGGGTAATTCTGGATCAGGGGTCCTCACAGACAGCTGGTAGACCTGCAAGAAAACCACACTACAGTTGTGAGGGCTGGAAATTCAAAGCTCTGTGATGAGGGACAACACAGGGAAAAGCTGAGGAGACACCCTGGGGGACCCTCCCTCCCATGAAAGGATTTCCTGGTCCAAGGAGTTTGGGTTCAGGGCTACAGCTTGCAGCTGTTCCTTATGAGCAGCAAACAGGCATGCTTCAGAATTTGAGGGGCCTCCCAGATGAACAGCAGTTACATCCATACTGGTTTATAGGGAGAAGAAATCCCTGTACTAGAGTTTTCATCCCCTCCTCTTGTTTTACCTTCCTAGAATCTCTCATTCTCTCAGTTGAGTCAACCATCAAATGAGTTGCATGTGTAGCTGTGCTACAAGGGCAAAGGACCCTGGGGAAGCAGCAGATGGGGTGGGGAATCTATGATCAACAGCTTTTCTGGTCCCTGTGACTCAGCTACAAGTTATTCTAACAAAACAACTACTTCCAATTCACATCAACTTCCCAATTAATTTAGTTGTTTAAAAAATCTAAGTAAGAGCATTCACACTTGATTACAACGATGAAGGAAAGCAGGTACAGGTGACCACAGAACCATAGAATGGCCAGGGGTGGAAGGGACCTTAAAATCATCTACCTCCAACCCCCCTGCACAGTCAGGGACACCTTCACTAGAGCAGGTTACTCAAGGTCCCAGCCAACCTGGCCTTCAACCCTTCCAGGGATGGGGCAGCCACAACTGCCTTGGACAACCTGTTCCAGCATCTCAGCACCCTCACAGCAAAGAATTTCTTCCTCACGTCCAACCTCAACCACCCCTCTTCCAGTCTGGAACTTGTCCTCTCCCAACCAGCAATGAACTATTCTGCAAAGCCATCCGACAGGCATTTTATCAGGCGCTGTGCAGTATTTACTCATGAAACTGCTTTAATTGCTGTGGAATGTGGACTCTTGGCTGCTGGAACAGCTTGCTCCTGATGAGAGACTGAGCTAAGTAATGCTGGCTCATAGGACATGCCACTTCATACACCAGTCGTACATCATTCTCGAGGTAAACAGCACCAAATCCACACTAAATACTTCAAATGAGACTTCTGCACAGTTGTCCTACAGACTCACAATCGCCATCAGCTTATCAGCAAAAAAATTACTGTCCCAGGTGAAATACTCATGGGGGCCACAATAACCCCCACAGCTACAAACTGGGGAATGAGTGGCTGGAGAGCAGCCTGGCTGACAACTGGCTGAACAGAAGCCAGGAGGGTGCCCGGGTGGCCCACAGCACTAGTGGCATCCTGGCTTGGATCAGCAATAGTGTGGCCAGCAGGACTAGGGATGTCACTTTCCCCCTGCACTGGGCACTGTGGAGGCCTCCCCTCAAGTGTCGGGGGCAGTGCTGGGCCTCTCACTTCAAGAAAGAGATTGAGGGGCTGCAGTGGGTCCAGAGGAGCAACGAGGCTGGGGAAGAGACTGGAAGGAAAGGCTGCGGGAGCTGGGGTGCAGTCCCCATCCCTGCAGGTGTTGAAGGACAGTACCCTGGTCTGGCTGCTGTAGTGATGCTAGGTCCTGGGCTGGGCTGGATGACTCAGAGGGCTTTTCCAGCCTCAATTATTCTATCATTAGTAATCTACTACTAAGCCTATCTTGCAGATGGAAATGTCACCAAAGAGCATTTACTCTTGGTGTCCTCTGAAGTGTTGAAGTCAGTATCTCTGCTGGAAGTAGTGTGTCCTGACCACGTGTAAGCTCTGCCATTAGCTTGCAGCCTCACTCTGAGCAGTGAAGCAGTGGAAATCTTGGTAGATCAAGAACAACTTAACTCAGTTTTGCCTTAATGCTGCAAAACAAAGCAGAACTCAGGCTGTACTGCACATTCCCAGACTCAGAAACAGGCTACAGGAAAAAGATAAACGTGGCTCTGTCTGCCTTTAAGACAAAGACACCCCAAATACTGAGTCACAGTCGACGTGCACTGGCTGTCTGAGCAGCACTAGCTCTTTGTATCCTAGAATTATTACTGCTCTGCATGTTGATGTGTCAAAGATGGAAAACCAAGGACAAATCACACTGATTTCACAGGCAGAGGTGAGGTCTGGTAGATCCTCTTGGCACACATGCCAAGCCAGCCGAGTCACTCCCACTGACCCGGGCCAAACCTTATGAACAAACCTGCAAGCCCCAAATGCTTTGTGTTGGTTTTACAGCCCTGCAGGACGGGAGTCCTTGAAAACAGCCGCTTCAGATCAAACCAGCCAGGCTTGGAGATAAGAACAGTCCTGGCAACTGCTCAGGGCCCACGGGCCTGGCCATGACTATCCTTTGGGACTGAGTCATCCAGCCGCAGCTAAGCACTTCAGCATGTGTGCTGGCAGTGTTATCTCGTGCAGGAAGCACTGCACAGGCACGGAGATCTGCTTTGTGCAGGCACAAGGGCTGTGGCTCTTAAGAGCGTGGTATTTGCTAAAAGGGCTGGCAGAACACCTCTTTGGGGGTGGGCAGATCTTGGAGAAGGGTGAGGCAGGGTTAGAGGCTCTCAGCTGAGAGCTCACCCAACACGAAAGCTTCTTGAGTTTTCTACCTGACAAGACACCCAGGTCTCCTCTGCTCCATAAGGGCACTCTCTGCAGTCCTCTCTGCAACCACCTTTTCAGATCGCTTTATGACAGGCAGTGCCCCAGCCTCCTTGACAGTCCTTGCACTCTTCCCCTCCTGCTGTCTCCCCTTGCCCAAAGCTGCAGCTCCATTTCACTCTCCTGCTCCCACAGCAAGGGTAGCTGTCTCTATTTTCTGCTTTCCTCTGCCTTCCGCTTCCCTTAATTATCCTGCAATTAACTTTTCCCCGATTCCCCCCTCCCCAGCCTTGTTTTTAACAAGAGCTGGTTTGTTTTCTTACTGGAAAGCATTTTCTGGCCTTAAAGCAGCAAGAACTTCTGCTTTATGCTGACCTCAAGGAGAGCACTTTGAGGCTGCAGAGATCTCCTCACATGACCTTTTTAATCCTTGGCCTCCACTGCTTCAGTCAACACCACGAGCGCCTTCCAGCATGACAATCACCATTTGTTGCTTAGGAATTAAACATTGACTAAACTCATCGTTCTGCATAGGCCACTGAACTGCAAGAATGTTGAGTGAACACAGCAGCTACAGCTTTATTAATCATCTCTTGTGACCTTCTCCTTGAGCAAGGTAAAGGCAACACAGGCTCCATCTCAAAACCTTTCCAAGTGCTGCTTCTGTATCCCACCGTACTTTCAGAGCTCCACTGCATCCACAAAGAGCACCGTCTGCCAGCAGGCAGATGCTAACTTACCCATCCTACCACAGTATGAAGATACAGAATGATTGAGGCTGGAAGAGCCCTCAGAGCTCATCTAGCACAGCCCAGGACCTAACATCACCACAACAGCCCAGACCAGGGCACTAAGGGCCACCAGCCAGGCTGTCCTTCAACACCTCCAGGGATGAGAACTACCAGCGAGTTCGAGCACTGCTCCGAGTCCAAAGGCAGCCTGTGTCTCCACCTTTAGCATGCCAGCAATGTTTAACAGCGCTCCAGAGCGCAGGTCAGCTCAAGGTGGATTGAAATACAACAGCTCACAGGCAAATGGAGCTTTACAAACACCAGTAAACCCACTCATCCAGCAGGATGATAACAAGCATCCAGAACACCCCTGAAGGAGAATGCCTCCTCCCCAGATATTAAACAGAACCTCCGTGAAGTGTGTCACGGAGTCATTACACTCCAGCTGGAACTCTGGAAGGGCTGCTAAGGTACTGGGCTTCTTACTCCCAAGTATTTCAAAACAAGGAGGAAGAAAAGTGACCCAGGGATTCCTTGCATTTTCTGCATTCTGCTTCCTTTACTTGACACAAGCAAAAAGCACACAATCAGGAACTCGCAGCTGCCTCCAACTCAGTCCACAGATCAGAAGGGAAAACCATGCTGAGCGTTAGGTGGTCTTCTGCGGTTGCTATTCAAGAGCAAGGACAAAGTCAATGAGAACAGCTCTACCACCTCTCTGGAACGGGACTCTGTCCTGTTCTACAGCACCTTGCCAGCACTAATAGTTTAGCAGGATTATTTTATTATGTGCTTCTGAAATGAAAAGGTGGTTTTCAACACCAGGCCCAGCCCAACCACCTCTGGAAAAAAACAGCCAGTCTCAACACAGTCCAGCCTGGAGCCAGAAGACACATTTAATTTATATTCTTAAGGAACACAAATACTTGCACCAGCTACCTCCAAGTTAGAAAAAGAAGCAGCATTAATGAAAAGACTCACTGAGCACCATCCTGACAGACAGGAAAGGCAAACAATGCAGTGGCCAGAACATTGACTCAAGAATAACATGAGAAGCTACCAACTTAGAATCATGGAATCAACATGGCTGGAAAGGACCTCCAGGATCAAGTCCAGCCCTCATCCCCACAGCTCCCTAAGCCCCAGACCAAGTGCTTCAAGTGCTCTAGCTACTCAGATTTTAAACATCTCCAGGGACAGTGACTCCATCACCTCCCTGGGAAGTCTGTTCCAGTGCCCAACCACTCTCTCAGGAAGGTCCTTCTTCCTAAGATCCAATCTAAACCTCCCCTGACACAACTTGAGGACACTTCCTCTTGTTCTATCACTTGTAATTTGGGAGAAGAGACCAGCACTAGCCTTGCTACAAGCTCCTTTGAGGTAGCTATAGAGAGCAAGAAGGTCTCGTCTCTGCCTCCTCTTCTGTGACTAAATAACCCCGGTTCCCTCAGCTGTTCTTCATGGGATGTGATTGCCAGCCCTCTCCCCAGCCTCACTTCTCCCATCCTACCATGATGAGAACAAGGTGTGGTGCCCTACATGTTAATGATGCTATCTCAGAGTGGATGCTCAAACCTAATTTGACCCTGGGGTCCGCGTTCCCCAGGCAGGCGTGTCACACTCACTGGTACAGGAAGAGCGCAGAGGGCCACGCACCCCTGCACGGTGCAGGACGCATTCCCAAGGCCATATGTGGGAGTTTGGTTTCAGTCTGCTTGGCTTGGAATCCACGTCAGCCTACGTATTTGTAGTCCTCAATACCACAGCAAGAACACTTCTCAGGCTTTAATGAGTGTCATGCTCCTGTCATCTAGACAAGTGTCATGATCACCACTGTCATTTGCAGCACATTTGAAGGCAGCCATGGTTTTCTTCTAAATAAAATGCCCCAAGGTATTTCAGTTCCTCACTCCTGGCAAGGCATGTCCATTCCACAGCAACAAAGGGTGCATGAAGGCCACACAGACCCAAGCAAAGCAAGATCCTGGGAACAAGGACAGGGCAACTGCACCTCACTGACAGTGGGAAAGTAAGTGCTAGAGACCTGGGGCATCACATTGAGGATCCTATGAACCTACTCTTGGAAGGCAGTGAGGGACAGTACAACATACCTGTTCTTCCCCTCTACTCTGCACTTCTAGAGAGCCAACCTGGAGTACTGGGTCCAGTTTTGGAGTCCCCAACATCAGCACAGAGTGCCTGGAAGGTATCCACAGGAGAGCAACTCAGATGATCAGAGGGCTGGAGCACCTCCCCCATGAAGACAGGCTGAGCAAGTTGGGGTTGTTCAGGCTGGAAAAGAGGAGGCTCCCAGGTGACCACCTAGCAGCTTTACAACAGCTGAAGGGGGCTAAAAGAAAGCTGAGGGAGGGCTTCTGATCTGGGCAGTAGCAAGAGGACAGGGGAAAGGGTCTCAGACTTGAAGAGGGGAGATTGAGGTTACAGATGAGGACCAAACTCTTTGCTGTGAGGGTGCTGAGATGCTGGAACAGGTTGCCCAAGGCAGTGGTGGCTGCCCCATCCCTGGAAGTGTTGAAGGCAGGTTGTCTGGGGCCCCGAGTAACATGCTCTAGTGAAGGTGTCCCTGCCTACACAGAGGGGTTGATCTTTAAGGTCCCTTCCAGCCCTGGCCATTCTGTGGCTTTATTAAACACTAGATTTCAGTCAGCATAAGTGCAGTAGAATGAATTCCTTTCCATCTTTCCTACAGCACCCTAACCAATCACCCACAGCCAGTGGGGCAGGAAACAAGGATCTGAAGCTGAATGCTTGTTAGCCATCTACAGTGGCTCACATACTTCGAGCAAGCTCCAACATCCACCAGAAGCCTGATTTGCAGCTCATTCCCTGCTGAAACCATCACCCTAACAGCTCCTATAGCCTCTTCTGCTCTGAGCTGCAGTACAGTAACAGCAGAAAACAAATTCACTCGTCTCATTTCTGAGTCAACAATTTCACTCTAATCATGATCTTGATAAGCCAGTTCCCTGGTGCACGTTAACACTGCCTGCATTATCCTTCAGCCTTGGAAAGGGCACAAACCTAGCCCCAAGACAGGAGGGAAGAGCCAAATGCAAGAGGTAAATGAAACCACTCAAAAGTTCTTGTTCCTGGCAACAAACCCAAGAAGAAAAAGACTGCAATAACCAAATTTATTGCTACAAACAATTTCTATTGGTCTAATTTTCAGTAATTCTTTCCAGGAGATGGCTGCTTGAGAACAGAATCCCTTTGTGCACAAAATTGAAGTAGTACAAAGATGGCACAGCCAGACCTTGTGGGCAAGTCACTTCAGCAAACCTACACCAAGGTTAAGATTACACAGGGTTGGAAGGGGCCTTCAAAGGCCATCAGGTCCTACCCTTCTGCTCAAGCAGGATGCAAATCATTGAAAAGCAGAACCACCTCAAAAACCTCAATCAGCTCCACTAAACCACATCCAGCTGGGGCTGAAACATCTCCACAGCCTCCCTGGGCAATCCCTTCCAATTGTTAACAACCCTAACTGGAAAAAAAATTTCTCCTAAGATTGAGGTGAAACTTCTTGTGTTCAAGCTGGCATCCATTACCCCTTGTCCTGTCTGATGCCATCACAAAAAGAGGATTCCTTTCTGCTTGGCACCCAGCCCTCATGGATTTATAGACAGGGATTAAGTCCCCTCAGAGCCTTCTTTTGTCCAAGCTAAAAAATATAATTCCAATGTTCTTAATCTCTCTCCATAAGGCAGTTGTTCAAAACCCAAATCATTATCCTCATAGCTCTGCATTCAACCCTCGATTTTCTACTCCTCTTGACACAGGATTCCACATGCAGCCTCACTAAAGCAGAACAGGCTAGAAGAACCTTCCTTGATCTGCCAGACACCTTCCTCTTGATGCATCCCAACGTCCCGTGGGCCTTCTTGACTACAAGGGCCCATTGCTGATGCGTTTTTAGTTTGTTATCCACTAAGATTTTTAAGCTTAGAACATTAAAATGAGACAAACCTCTCTAGGCTCTAAGCGCTGTTGCCAGCATGGTGCACAGTGAACACAACCAGCATGGCACAGGGAGAGGAGATGGAGCCTGTCCTGAGCAACAGCAGGTCACCCCTCTGTGCAACAGAGATGTCAGCGTGGTGAGACAGCTTGTGTCATTCATTCTCAGTGATGCTGTCGCTGAGGATAGTTGTCAAGAGAGACGCACGGAGAACCAGAGGGGGATTAGCTTTGTGATACACACTTTGTTGTGGCAAGATCATCACACATTTTCCAGCACTAGCCACTATCACACAGAAGCGGCCACCTCATCCTAATGATTCAGAGTTCAAATCACGGTTCCTCCAAGAAACGCAAAGCTTGTTGGCATTTGAGCTATTGGTGACTTTCTTCTCAGTGGAAGTGCCTGATGTGATAGGAAGTCTTCGCTGCCAGTGCAGTCTTGCAAAGAAGGCAAGCAAGTAAAATTCAGCACTTTTGCCAGTGAGGAACTGCATTTGGCATCTCAGATGAACTTTGTACTGGATGAGATTCAAAGAGTAAACTTCGTGTAATAATTTGCTCTGTCTGAAAAAAAAAGCCCCTAACCGAGACAGCTTATTTTCCATTCCAAAGGGCAAGTTGCAGCATTATCTCGCCTGCATACCTTTCCTCCTCCTTTTCCACTGCTCCAGCCTCTGTCATGAGGATGCTTTTTGCTTTTCTCACACTCATGATTATAGGTTTTGCAATTTAAAGCCGAAAGGAAACCAAAAGCCAACCCCTTTGACATAGAAAACTAACAAAACAATTTGCTTAACAAACACAGCTTAAAAGGGGAAGTGTGTCGAGCTGCTAGGGGGGTGTGTGTGTGTACGGGGATGGGGGGCTGGAACAGCAGGAGAGAGAACAGAGTGACCTGGGAGATAAGTAACAAGCAGGCTTGTTAAGGCTAAACAGCAGCATGAGAACTGGTTCAGACCAAATCCCAATTAGCAAACAAAGGTTAAAAGTTTAAGGTGAAGACAACTAAAGTCTTCATCACAGAAGATGCTTCATCACCAGCATCCCCTTTGCAACCACTGAAGACCTCAAGTGCACTGCATGGAATGGGTGTGCTTATGGTAATGAGTTCTCAGGAAAGTACTGAGTATGTAAAGCAATTCCATCAATTGATCATGAATCTGTATCCATCACTGGAATCTAATCCTGACCTTCACTTGCCACCACCATGCGTAACTCTGGTGGGGACATATCCCCTGCGTGTCTGGTGCTGATAAAGAACGTCTGCTTAGTAAGTCCTGTTATTGAGCCTCTCACTGCATCACCTTGCAGTGAGAATGTTAACACTTCATAGCAGAAAGCTCAATACAAATACTTTTACCATCTTTAATTCTCATTAACACAAGTCCACTTCAATGAAGTCTTCTACCAGGTAACTTTGATGCAGGGAGGAGTATCCCCTCAGGCAGCCTTTAGTTTTGCTTTTCTGAAAGCATATTTGCAAGAAGTAACACACGCAGCTCTCAATCTCTTCTGCACTTTGTACTCCCAAAACTTTAACCTAAGAGTAACTGGGTACAAGAGTTACAAGAGCAACCAAAATGCTGTTGGCAGACAAAACAAGGAGCTGGGGGAGACAGCTGGGCTTGCTGTTTGTCCACCCCCCTGCAGCTCAACCAGTATCTATCACTAACAGCATCAAAGTCTCCTCATCACAACAGAAATAAAACACCGTAAGACATCCACAACTCTGAACCAGCCCAGAAACTGCTATCTCAGACCCAAGCATGAGACACCATTTGGGCTTTGCATACACCAGTACAGTTTTCAGGCTGTTTCTGGGAAACCTCCAAGTCTTTGCGTGAAGATTAACTTACCTGTTGTTCATCATGTCCCGAGTCACCAGAACTCCTTCAAACATTCATCCGGCATCTAAAGCGCCTTCCTCGAGTATAAAGGTACCGGCTGCACCAACACAGCACCCTAGTTTCTACTTTATTATGCTACTCCCACACACTAGTGCCTCCGGTACTGCTGGTCACCTCCTCTCTTCCACCAGGAAACTGCTCACTACAGGTTCAACCACACAAAATCATCCCTGTGCCCATTCTGCTTTTAAATCAGAAGCTGCTGTACTATGCAATGGTATCTGGCAACCAACAAGGCTGTTTTAAACTACTGGAAACAAGCAAAGAAAAATCAAAGGAAGCAGAGCAGCATTCACCTCTTTGCAGCTCTACCGAGCTCACAGCCTTGCACAATTTCAGCCCATGGGGCATTATCCTAAGATCTTAACTATACAGATTTAGCCATAGAATCACAGAATCATCATGGCTGGAAAGGATCTCCAGGATCATCCAGTCCAGCCCTGATCCAAACAATGTACTACCACAGGCATACGCTCTCAAAAGTTGCTGAAAAGAATGGTACCTTGTCAGAGAGGCCAAATTTTGGGTGAGCCTGCAGAGATAAACCTACACAGCTGTGTGTCTGGCACTAACTTCTCCCTCAGACAGACCCCACATATTCCTGCAGTTCTTCCCCCCAAGGTATGTGGAGCCAGGCTCTGCTCAGTGGCACCCAATAATAGGACAAAGGGCAGTGGGAACAGAGGAGGTTCCACATCAATATGAGAAGGAACTTCTTCTCAGTGAGGGTGACAGACACTGGAAGGGGCTGCCCAGTGAGTCTCCTTCTCTGAGGATATTTAAGACCCGCCTGGACATGTTCCTGTGCAACTGGATCTAGGGGATCCTGACCTGGCAGGGGCATTGGACTGGATGATCTTTCAAGGTCTCTTTCAATCCCTAATGTTCTGTGATTCTATGAAATTATACACAAGAAAGGACACAAAAATAACTGCTGTCTACTTCAAGCAACCTTTGCTTTTAATTTAAAGCAAACCTCTAAGCTGAGGGAAAGTTGTTTTTGAGCATGGTTATCTAAACTGCTTTATCCATACAACCACTTACCTGATAATGATCCTGGTTGCTGCACTGTCTTCTCCAGAAGATTCTGCTGAGTCTCAACTTAGCATAATGATGCTGCTCTCAGTGAGGTAGAGGAGAGCAAGCAAACTTGTTGGCAGCATTCCCAAGGAAAGCAGAGCTGGACTTATTAACCAGGAGCTCGAAAACAATGTGGTTTATTTTCCCATCTTCGGCTCACCAAAGGACTTGAGAAACTGACCCTTCTTACTGTATTTTAGTTAGAGACAGGCTTTTGAGCAAAATACTTCCCTAGTCAAACAGATGACTAGTTCATCATCTGGCTGATCAGAAGAATCAGTGACATTAGCATTACTCAGCTCCAGAGCCTGCCAGCTACACATGGAGCGGGAGTACTTGGCAGCACACATCAAGTTTCAAAGCAGCTTTCTTTCAGACAACATGGAATGGTTGATCCTCCACAGCTAAAAATCTGCATGCAGGTTCAGAACTGTTTCAAGAGGCAAATACTAAGCCACATGCAATTCAGCAACGATTCTGTTTGAACAGCTAATCACAGGTTTGTGGCAACAGCCAAACTCTGTGTAAAGGGTGTGCGAACTTTGCCGCAGAACACGTGTCTCCTCTCCGCAGCCTCACTGCACACTTCCTGAAAGCTATCCACTTCGTGCAGGTATGTGCAACACATGCAAGTGTACTCTTCCCAAAGGGCATGCTGAACAAAATCCATTGAACCCCTAGGGAAACAAGATGAAATTATGCTCATTCTGTACTCCAAGGTGTAGAATCAGAATCATCATGAATGGATAAGACCTCCAGGATCAAGCCTAGCCCTCATCCCAACAGCTCCCTAACACCCCCAGACCACGGCCTCAAGTGCTCTAGCTACTCTGTTTTTAAACACCTCCACAGATGGGGACTCCACCACCTCCCTGGGCAGCCTGCTCCAGTGCCCAACCACTCTCTCAAAGAACTTCTTCCTAAGATCCAATCTAAACCTCTCCTGATGCAATTTGAGGCCATTTCCCCTTGTCCCATCATTAGTAATTTGGGACAAGAGACCAGCACCAGCCTTGCTATGACCTACTTTGAGATAGTTATGGAGAGCAAGAAGGGCTCCTCTCAGCCTCCTCTTCTCTATAGTAAATAATCCCAGTTCCCCTCAGCCACTCATCACAGGGTCTGCTCTCCAGCCCTTCCCTCAGCCTTGCTGCCCTTCTCTGGCCCCGCTCCGGCCCCTCAATGTCCTTCTGATCCTGCAGCTCCCAAAATTGGACCCAGTACTCAAGGTGCCGTCTCACAAGTGCAGAGTACAGGGGCACCATCACCTCCCTACTGCTGCTGGTCACCTTGTTCCTGATCCAGGCCAGGATGCTGTTGGCCTTCTTGGCCACCTGGGCACCCTGGTTGGCTGATAACCAACACTCCCAGGTCCTTTTCTGCCAGGCAGCTCTCCAGTCACTTTTCCCCCAGCCTGCTAGGGGTTGTTGTGACTGAACATCTTAAAGGCAAGTATGTTGTCCAGGTCTGCCTGGCAGGGGACATTAGTGCAGCAAGATGTGGCAACTCAAAAAACCTTCAGGAACAACATTTGCATCAGAGAAGTAATGAAGCTCAATTGACATTGACTCACCACACAATCATGTATCAGAACAATCAGGAGTACAGAACACGCAGTAAAGATGATTAACTCAATTTGTACTTTTATTTTCAGGATTAAAACCCCCAACTAGATGCAGAGTAAAGCAGAAACAGATGTCAGCCCTAAGTTTATCTGCAGTGCAGATGAGGCATCCTGAACTGAGTTGGACAGACGGATAAAACAAACTGCCAAGAGAAAGAAACCGGACAAAATACAAATGGAGAACAGGTAACTCCTCTTCACCTGGCTCCTGCTTCTTACTTCCTCAGTTAACACAAATAAGAAAAAATTAACTGCAAAACACATTTGACATTGAGCAAAATCAAAAAACTAACAGAATTGTTTCTACAAAGGACGTACTGATCAATACCTTTTTCAGAACTATAAACACATTGCAGTTCAACTTGCCACAGGTCTAGCAAAAGGTAAGAGAAGTACTGTTCCAGTGAACAACACAACACAAATATTCCAAAATATAAAATACAGGAAGTTTCAAATATTTCTAGAGCCAGTGCTCCTATTTCAGCCTTTACAATTAGAAGTTACAGCTTGTTTCCTTGACAAGATCTGTAGAAAAATACCCTTACAGAGGTACACACGTTTCTTCAACAAGACACAAGCACTGAATCAATGGGACTGTTTCTTTACACAGAATAGAAACTGGTTTAACAATCTCATGGTTTAAGAACCTCAACAGCTAGAAGGATTATCAGTAGAAAGTGTGACCAAGGAAATCACTACCCTCTTAACCATGTTAGCCCACCATATCCATCTTTGGCATAAAATCTATTTCTTCTTTAACATATGCTCTGGCTCTACTACTCATCTGAGGAGTCAAAAACCAGAGCTGGAACAGATTTGTCAGGCAGAAAACAATGCCCACTGCTTCACGGACCGCATCTTGACTGGATTTGAATTTTGAGTGAACTTTAGGTTCAGTGCTGTTATCTGCATGACAAGATTTATCTGTGCTTAAACAACTGCTGCCAATCTGCCTTAAGTTTTGTCCCAAACAGTGGTTCTCTGACCAGAGAACTGGCTTGTTGGCAATAGGCAGCAGCATGCTCAAGTCTAGATTAACTTCTTAGTAAATCTGCACATGGACTGTGTTAAATAATGAATATTCAAGTAAACTTCCAGTGACACACTCTCTGCCAGACATCAATAGACAGCCCAACTGTAGATCAAAACGGCCATGTCTTCGCTTTACATACGGGAGCCCTAAACCCTGGTCTGCTAGATGATACAACGGTGAACGCTGACACCTGAGACAGTTATGCAAAGCAAGCCCTTCCAAAGGCTTTGCCAGATGAGAACAGATAAGCATCTTGGCAGATGCACTGCTTCTGTTTAAGCCAAAATCCCTGCCCATACGTGCTGTGGCTTTCCAGCAGAGATGCTTTGTGAAATCCAACATACTAACTCAGTACCACACAGCAGAAAACAGCAAGTGCCAGGAGCAAAGAGGTAATTTTTCTGCTATTACTTTCTTCTCCCAACAGTCTGTTCAACAGAACAGGGGCCTTTTTGGAGTCAGCACTTCTGCTCTGACAAAATCCCTGTCTGACATCTTACTGACCACAGCACTCCTGACACTTGCCTTCTTTCCAGCACTTCTCTAGCAGCATTCTCTCCATTACAGACCAAGCACATGCAGGGCTGGTAACCCTCTAGTTTCTAAGAGACTGTTGTGCCAGTAGGAATGTCTTTCATTAAAAAAGTAATACTACAACTCCCAGCTTCAGAGTTGTATTAGGGACAGCAGCTCCTAAAGCAGAGCCCAGAGATTGTCAGTCTGCAAAATCCAGTAATTCCTGGTTCTGCCTACAAGCACACGGTAAGATGTTAAAGCCCCACATGCTTCTGACCAATCTCCTCTAGAGCTGCCCTTCAGGGATACGCACAGAAGTCTCCTGTGCCTCAGGTAAGCCCTTGAATTGCACATGGCAGCCATCAGTGCCAGGAGAATGGGCATACCCCCAGTGCTCTGGCATGCAGTGGTTGCATGCAGAAGTGACAGTCATTAAACAACACGTAAGTAACCTGACCCTGCACTAACAACCCACACAAGTAATCAAGAACACGCAGTTTAGGTACTTGAACTCAAGCAGTTACTAGCTGCCTTTTCCTTTCTCAGCTCCTACAGAATTTTCAAGTCCTCAGAACAATTCTTTCAGGGGAGTTTTCCATCAAAACTGTGTAAACAAGAACCCTACTGCTTGGGGAAAACAGAAGCAAGACAAACACCACTTTCAACAGACCTAAGGCTACACCCACTGCAAGGAACCCAAAGCCTTCTCATGCCCATCTTTAGTTTCCTCAAGCTCATACACACATACATGACCTTGCAGACTGTTAGATGCTCTATCCAGCCACAGCTCACTCAGGCCAGATCTCAGCATGAGCTGCGGGCACTGCCACTCTCCTGCCAGACGTGTTCCACTCTGCTACCTGAAAGCTGGCTAAACGCTCATACCTTCAAGGTGGGCACCAGATGCCAACCACTACCCTACTTCCTTGATTTTTCCCCTCCTGTCTAGCTCACCCTTTTTATTTCTATAGTGTCAGAAAATAGAGTCTACAGCTCAAAGTCCAAGCCCAAATAAGCTCAGAGTGTGAGGGAATCTGGTTATGCTGTGATGCTGTGCCAGAAAGACAAGGCTATATCATACCAGTGCATAGTTTTGTTAGGAGCTGTAATGCGTAACACAAGACAGGTTGCTTGCTCATATTGCTTAGGATGGTTAACTACTACCCTAACAACACTTCTAAACCAAAATCAGCATTGCTTGGAGTCCAGACAGGACCCATCTTGTCACAGGCAATTGTACCTGCCCAATTGCCCAACTCACTACACTGTGAAGTTCCTTGTCTAACATCAAACACCACTTGGAAGTGACAGAAGTCTCTTCCAACAGGCCAAGCCTGCAAGAACTGTTCCTCCTCCACCTTTCATTAATCCTAAAGCTATTTCCCATTTCTTTTCTCTCTTACCACCTAATGTGCCTTTATCCTATTTTGAGAGGCAGAAGTTAACAGCAACTACATTAAAAGAAACTTGGGAGTTTGGTTACCTATTTTTAAGTACAAAGCCCTGAGTTACAATCATCACATCTCTATTCCAATAAATAAAACACAAAAGAATGAACAACAGTCATTACTCTGCATGTAATATAAATATTTAAGCCAAACAAATCTCTTTTGAGGTAGACATATACAGTACAAAACACATTAAGGGTTAAATGCCAATGTCATACTCACTACACCTTGACCTCCAGTTCTGTAGGAAGCCTTGCTAACACTACTTCTGCCTCATCAGCATCGAGGCCAAGTTTTTTTTCTGAGTTCTAAGACAATCTGCAGCCAAAAGACCCATGAATCTTACCACATAAATATAACAATACCATGAGGTTTCAGTTTGGGCCATGAGAATGCAGGTTAACATAGTTCAGCTAAGGAAAACACAGGTATTTTAAATAACTTAAAGACAGTGCTATTCCAAACATGTTTCAACAGTTGCATTGACTAAATATGAAAAAACCCAAAAAAACTTCTGCTGGGGCTTTCAAATCAAGTTTTAAACTAGAGATTTAAACTGCAGTCCTCCAAGAACATACTTTAATGACCGCCCCCCCATCTCTGAGATGCAAGAGAAAAGGAGGAACCTTGAGAAACAGACACCCCACCCCCAGAAAAAGCATTCATTTAAAAAATATTCAAGGAACTCTAATGAAAACCATGCAAACAGATAAATCAGATTACAGTCTGCTCAGAACTTGGCCAAGGTTCACATAGAAAGTTTGTAAAAAAAACCTTTAGATAAACTTCTCCCAAGTTCAAAGTTGTAACAAGCCAAAGAGGTTTGAGATTTTTCTCAGCTGTCAGGCTGTGATGGCAGACACAGAATTCAGCAAAATTTATCAAGTAATCTGTAGGTGAACATTTCTTTTGAATTAAATCTTTGTAAAGACAGCCCATTCTATTATAAATATCTTAAAGTTTAATAAAAATGTTAAAATCACTGAATAATTAGTGCACAACAATTGCTTTGGGAAGACTAGTCAGCAGAGAAGTACCTGCTGATCAGGAGCTTGTGGATTTTGTGGGGTTTTTGTTTTCTATGATTCTAGCCAAAAAGACAAATCAGACTGTGGGCCTGTTATCAGATAGTTCATTAAGTGCTGATAAACACCAATACATGACTGCATTGGCTCAAGCACACAGTCAGTTTGTTGTGAATCAACACAAAAATGAGCACCTGCAGAAAGCAGCCCTGATGCCTGCCTGTGCTTGTATGACTGCTGCTTGCTTTGTCACAAGCAGGTGCAGGGCTGGGGATGTTTCTCCCCAATAGCTGCAGCTGTCTGACAAGCACCAACTTTTGGGTTCAGCTTTTGAATTCACCATCACTTTGCAAATCACAGATATTCAATATTTGAGTTCTGAGAAGTGTTAGCTCTTGTTTTTTGAATAAGCAAGCAAGCTCCCACTTCGCTCACCTCCTTCCAGAGAAAGGCCATCTGGGTGAAAGTCTTTCCCTAAAGAAAAGTCTTGCGGGGGAAAAAACAAGGGCCCAGCAAGCAAAAGAAAAGGGCTTGTACTGTGGTTTCTCAAATGCCTCACAACAGGAATTCAGACTTCTGAGTAACGATTCTCATAATTCCAAGCCTGAAATATTCTCCACATTTATGCCAAAAGAAACACACTCAGACATAGCTTCAATGCATTGAAGAATTAAAGTAGAATAAGAGAGGTCCAGAAGAAGTTTGGAGCCCAAAGAGGCAGAGTGTGCCGAGCCACCTCTCAGGTCCAAAGGACAGTTTGGATATTCAACACAGCATAACAGCTTCCCCCTGAACACCAGTATTATTTCTTCAAGTAAGTCAGAGGTAGTGCCTAGAACAGTACAATAAATACAGCAGCAGCCTCCAGCTGAGCCCAGCCAGCCCAGTCACAGTACTGCTAAGGGACCAGCAATGATCCTTGCTTTGAGGCCTGGCATTGGGAAATAAGCAGGCTACACTCATACACATGAGGGCACGGTGAGTCCAGTCACCAGGGAAACACCATAATGGGGTTTATGTGCTCCAGAGGCCAGTCTGTTGCTGTCTAGCACTGTATCTGCTTGCCAACAGATGTGTGCAGAGCTTGGTCAAACACGTAGCCACAGACAGACAGGAAGCAGCACTCAGGCAATGCTTTATTCTGCTCAGACCCACACATGCCTAGGAGAAGGGACCCACCTGTAAGTGGTGATTAACCACATTTCCTCTGGAAGTCTTTCATATAAAGAGATTACAATAGGTTTCACTTAAATGAAACACTCAGTGCAGTTCAAGGATGCCTGCTGAGGAGCACAAGCCATCAGGATGTAGATGTAGATTCATCGTCTTCCAAAAGAAGGTCGTTTAAAGCAATAACTGTAGCAGCAAAGTCAACCAGCTCCACAAAGTCTGAGGTAATGATATTAACACCCATAACTCCTGGCTTCTGTGCCTTCACCCAATTTAAAATCATGGGCAGGTTCCTAAAGGAAGTGAAATGAAGATAGACATTTTAAACAAGACTTTCCTCTATACACTCTGCTTACTTTAAAGACAATCATTAGCTGTCAAATACAAGTACCAGTCAATCATCAATCCACGCTACCATATCATGTGTGAGCTCCACAGTCACTGAATAGACTGTGCTTCAGCATTTAATGCTGAATTGCAATTTATTCCACCCTGGTTTGGTTTTTCCCAAGATGCTGAACCAAAAATCTCAATTCCACCACAGTGGATTTCAGTGAAGAACAAGGCAAGGCCAGAGAAGGTCCCCTGCCCAACTCTGCCTCAGACTGAGCAGAAAGAAGCTGTTTCATAGAAATGCAGCCTGCTGCCCCAAAATCTTTTCAGTTTCTAGAGCACCCAGAGCAATGGGATCAGGGAAACCAAAGTCAGGTAAGGGTTGGGCCATCCCACAATACATCACTGTCCTCAGAGAAAGGTGTGTCAGGAAAGGACTTAAATGAAGTTACCAGTTCTACAGTGGGAACCAGTGTTAGAGTAACTTCTTTCACAATGATAGCCAAGAGCCGACACAATCTTTCTAACATGCAAACCTCAAGATCTTCAGAGGCAAATGACTAAACACATTGAAATAATTTAAATTAGTGACATCACATGCATAAAAAGTTAAGAAGGTAGGCAAGCAAATTAGCTAACGGGATAGGGGAAAAGCAGAAAAGTTAAACAGACATCCCAGAGCTCTTCTTCTAGAAAAAGATCTTGTCCACAACCCAGAGAAGAGAGGACTTGAGTAAAAGCATAATCACTGTCCCTCTCAAGGGACAAGGACTTTAGCCAAGTAAGTGCAAATGTTGCAGATTTCACCCTTAGCATAGCTCAAGGTTTCACCGTTTGTATTCAGGGAAAAATCTCCCTATGAGAAGGCAGGCATCTACGTAGAACTGCAAAGATTTACACACACACACACACGCATCAGCTAGCTTGGATAAATTTAGAACTGCAGAATGGTTTGGGTTGGAACTGACAGATCATCTAGGCAGGGACACCTTTGAGCACCAGGTTGCTCAAAGCCCCATCTAACCTGGTCTTGAACACATCCACTGATGAAGCATCTACAACTTCCTTCTGCAACCTCTTGTAGTGCCTCATCACTCTCACAATGAAGAGCTTCCTCTTTACACCTCATCTGGATCTACCCTCATTTAAATTTAAGGCCATTACCTCTTGTCCTATCACCACAAGTTCCTGTAAAAGTCCTAGCTTTCCTGCAGCCCCCCTTCAGATACTTATGTAATCAGGATTTAGCAAACCGTGGCATCTATTTTGAGTTTTCATTCTATCTTCAAACAAGTGGCAACAACGGGGCCGAGGTAAAGGGAGGCAGTGAAGCCACGCTTCTAGCCTACCAGTAGCTTAGAGCCCAGACCCATGCCAGGAGTCGCTTGAACTCAAAACTGCTCGCTCATTACACGAGATGAGATTCTTTGCTAGTTTAAAAATAGAAATTCAGGATGAGCTTTCCTTTAATCACAGGACAACAGCACTTTTAACACACAACTTGTGGAGATAAGGTACATCCGTGCTTTCCGTTCGGTGTTCCCATCAACAATGCACTCGGGACAGCGAGCCCCAGTCCTGAAGCACCTGAGCACCACCTAGTGCCTGATGCTGATCACGCAGACGCGAGTGAAGAGCAGGCCAGAGCGGACACGTGAATGTTTTGTGGCTAACATCACTCCGATTTAATTGTCTTTAGGTACATTAATGCCTGTAAACAGGAAGACAACTGAAAACTCCGTGATTATGATTAACCTGCAATTTCCTTACTCCTATCAACAACTTGTCTGTCTGAAAAAGCATCACACATGCTCTTTTTGGAGAGGCCTTCAAAAGCTGCATTGGCTTCGGCTTCATAGTAACAATCCTGAGATACTTCCTGAAATGAGGAGTGATCGTCCCAAAGGGAACATGATCTGGCCACTCTGTGTGTTCATCTCATTGCTTAATATTCAGTTGCTGGTCAAGTTAGACTAGTTCTGACCACCTATACAAGAGTAATTTGAAACTTACCCTTCCAATCCCTAATGATTCTATGATGATCCAAAGACAGGACAAGGAGCAATGGGTGTAAGCTGGAACATAGGAGGTTCCACATCAATATGAGAAGGAACTTCTTCCCAGCAAGGGTGACAGTACTGGAATGGGGGCTGTGGAGTCTCCTTCTCTGGAAACATTTAAAACCCACCTGGACATGCTCCTGTGCAACTGGATCTAAAGGATCCTGCTGTGGCAGGGAATGGGACTGGATGATCTTTCAATGTTCCTTCCCACTCCTAATGTTCTGTGACTGATTATGGGAAGATGCCCTGGCACTGACAACGAAACAAAGATTATTATACAGCAAATGAAGACATCAGATTCCATAAGGGTTGTTAAAATTCTAGCAAATTTTGGCAAACAGGCCACAGGTGATAGAGTCTTAAAGCCAAGTCACACAGGGATGAGGAGAGATGCCTGGAGACAGGAGGATACCAAATGTCACTCCAATCTTCGAAAAGGGTAAGAAGGAGGACTCAAACTATAGAATGGTCAGCCTCACTTCCATCCCAGGAAAGGTGATGGAATAATTTGTCCTTGACACTGTCTCCAGGCACATCAAGGACAAAAGGGTCATCAGGGACACTCAGCATGGCTTCACAAAGGGAAAGTCATGCTTGACCAACCTGATAGCCTTTTATGAGGCATAACCAGGTGGATAGATGATGGCAGAGTGGTGGATGTGGTCTATCTTGACTTCAGCAAAGCATTTGACAAAGTCTCACACAGCATCCTCAGAGCCAAACTCAGACAGTGCAGTCTGAATGATTGGGTAGTGAGGTGGATTGTGAACTGGCTGCAGGATAGAAGTCAGAGAGTGGTGGTCAATGGGACAGAGTCTAGTTGGGGGCCTGTACCTAGTGGAGTGCCCCAGGGGTCAGTGCTGGGACCGGTCCTGTTCAATCTATTCATTGATGATTGGGATGAGGGATCAGGGTGCACTGTCAGCAAGTTTGCTGATGACACAAAGCTGGGTGGTGTTGCCAACACCCCTGCAGACTGTGCTGCCATTCAGCAAGACCTGGACAGGCTGGAGAGCTGGGCAGAGAAAAATGTAATGAAGTATAACAAGGGTAAGTGTAGAGTCTTGCATCTGGACAAGAACAACCCCAGGTACCAGCATAGGTTTGGGAAATGACCTGTTGGAGAACAGTGTAGGAGAAAGGGCCCTCGGGGTCCTGGTGGACAGCAGGATCACCATGAGCTAGCAGTGTGCTCTTGTGGCCAAGAGGGCCAACAGCATCCTGGGGTGGCTCAGAATGGGGGCGGTTAGCAGATCAAGAGAGGTGGTTCTCCCTCTCTACTTTGCCCTGGTGAGACCACACCTGGAGTATTGTGCCCAGTTCTGGGCCCCTCAGTTCAAGAGAGATGTGGAGCTGCTGGAGGCAGTCCAGCATAGAACAATGAGGATGATGAAGGAAGCAGAACACCTTCCTTATGAGGAAAGGCTGAGGGAGCTGAGTCTCTTTAGCTTAGAGAAGAGGAGCCTGAGGGGTGACCTCAATGTTTCTATATATTTGAAGGCTGGGTGTCAGGAGGATGGAGCTGGGCTCTTCTCAGTGTCATCTAGTGATAGGACAAGGGGCAATGCGTATAAGCTGGAGCATAAGAGGTTCCACATAAATATGAGGAGGAACTTCTTCACAGTGAGGGTGACAGCACCAGAACAGACTGCCCAGGGGAGCTGTGGAGTCTCCTTCTCTGGAGACGTTTAAGACCCACCTGGATGTGTTCCTGTGTGACTTGGTCTAGGTGATCCTGCTGTGTCAGGGGGATTGGACTAGATGATCTTTTGAGGTCCCTAATGATTCTATGATTATACCCTGAACATGATCCTACCTCTGACATGCTTTTAACACTACTAACCAACTGCTGGCATTCCACACTATTCAAAGGGGTCTCCCTCTAATGGTACAGTCAAGGTACTCCTACAAGAGTCAGTGGTATAAGAGTTGTCAAACTGTTATTGCCTTTTAGTAAAAATGCCCATGATAAAACTGCCCCAGGTTTGTTCAGACAAATGGAGAACTGAGCCAACAGATAGGCTGTTTTCCTCTGAAGTTCAGGTTCAGCTAATTGGAAATAAATCACGAATCTGAAACAGATCTGACCCAAAATTGATGGAATTGCATCAGATTCTGTAAGAGCCATGACTGACAGACAATACTTCTGCTTCACACAGCTGAGTAAGGTGAGGTTGTTCAGCCTAGAGAAGAGAAGGCTCTCACGTGACCTTCTGGCAGCTTCCCAATCTCTGACAGGGGCTACAAGAAAGCTGAGGGAGGGTTCTGACATGGATGGTAACAAGAGGACAAGGCGGAAAAGGTTCCAGACTTGAAGAGGGGAGATTGAGGTTGGACATGAGGAACAAATTCTTTGCTGTGAGGGTGGTTTGATGCTCTAACAGGTTGCCCAAGGCAGCAGTGGCTGCCATATCCATGGAACTGTTGAAGGCCAGGTTGGCTGGGGCCTTGAATAACATGCTCTAGCGAAGGTGTTCCTGCCTGTGCAGAGGAGTTGGAACTGGATGATCTTTAAAGGTCCCTTCCAACCCTGGCCATTCTAGGATTCTATGTACTCTGTCACTTTGTTCTCAATTTTTTGTTTTGTAAGGACTGCAATGAGAAATATGAACAACAGGAACAAAGGAAAACTGCAAGCTTCATCAAGTCTTCCTCATAAGCAAACACTTCAGTTTCTTGCTTAATCAGTGCCTCTTTCTCAACATGAAACTTAGTAGCAAAGAACTAAGGAGTCAAGACATGTCATTACCTATGAACAAGTGTGTTCTTCAGGCCACGAACTAGATTCCGTGCAATAGTTTTCACTCGAGGTGTGAGAATTGCTTGAGAAACATGAAAAGTACCATAACGACTCCGTTCCTCAAGAGTTGTCTCCAGGAACTGCAACAGTTTGTGCACATTGGTTGTGTTAGCCCATGGTGCCGGCATTTTATTTCCTGGCCACAGGAAAGGGTATTCCTCATACAAAGGGCAGTGGTAGAATATAAGAACCTAACAAAACAAAACGACAAAAAAGTTCACAACTACAATATTGATCTCCAGACAGGACACTGCATTGGCTTATGCTTGTATGTAGTACTGCTGCAGCTAGCAGAGCAGCTAGAACAGGATGAAACAAACAGAAGCAATGTCCTGAGTCATGAGTGTCAATAACTGCTGCACTATTACCAACCAAGGGGGAGGAAACAATTTTGTTGAGTTACAAGGACAGGACTGCTTCAGGCTTTAAGGTTCATCAGTTTAAAATTAAGAAGTTGCCAATAATATGCTAAAATATCAGAGCGCTCAGCTTAAGAGCATTTCAAAGCTCTGGCAGAAAACATAGCCATCTATACTTGGGGTAAAGGATATTAACTGCCTTGCCATTGTCTGCATAACTCCTGTTAAGTGGCTAGAACATAGTGGGCTGACTGGGATGACAGCATTCCACTCACACTTACAGCATGAGATGCCAAAGCCGGTCCTGCTGTCAGCAAAATCTTCTCTAAATGAGAAGTCTGTATTTTACACCTTGTAACATGGTTCTCTACCAGGGCAGCCCATCAAGAGGGAAACAATTCATCCTCACACCCAAACTTAAAAGCAATTCATTCTGGACCCAAGCACTGACAGCTTCAGTTCAAAGGAATTCCTCAAAACCTCACCTATTTTACAGGCTAAAATGTGCTGTCACCAAGACTGCTCTCAGTTTCTGTGTACACATGCAAGTGCTGACCACAGACAAGAGGCAGTTAATTCTGTCACTGGAATTTGGATGGTTAAAAAGCACCTAAAAAATGTCTGTAGACATCTTGTTAAAGCTTAGGTATGTTCTGCTTTGGCCAAAGAAAACAGGTTACCAAATCCTCACCATGAGTTGGCACAACATGCTTGCCCACATAAAAAAACCCCACCTTTGTAATGAGCATGAGGCCTCTAGGATAATATTGTTTAAGGAACATGCTTGTGATCAGGATGCACTGCAGCCACACCAGGCCTGGAGGGGCTGCCCAGCTGCAGATAAATGAAGGGAAACACACACCCTGCATGAAGGAGGCAACACGGGGCTCTACGTTGGCTGAAAGCAGGTGTTTGAGAGCTCAGTACCTCTGAGTGGAACAACACACAACATCTATATTGAAATGTAAACTTTTTGGGTTACAGGCCTTTTCACTACCTGGTGTTTCTTCTCCCACATGTACTGTAAGGTCACATACTCTACACACTCAACAGAGCAAAGCTTAGATCCAAAAACTGAGCTGATCCTGTCGATCAAGAAGTAGTGATGGCTGTCATCCATGGCATAGAAGTGATTGAAGTCCAAGAAGATTACTTCCTTGGGGTGTTGCTCAAGAAAGGCATTGATCTCCTTCAGCCCATCCCAGACACTGATGCCAAACAAGCCATGTATGAAGTAAATCTCTTGTCCTACTTCCCCAGGTTTGGAAGATACACGAAGATCAAAGTAGCGGATTCCACCTTCCAACTGCTCTTTGAAAGTCAGATTTTGAGTCACTGACCATTTCTTCATGATCTTTTTCACCAAAGAAATTCTGGCCAAACGTTTGATAGCTGTAGCTTGGTCTGGTCCCACAGGAGATTTCTCATCAACCCAGTAGCTGAAAGAATCATGCGACCCTAGAAACAAAACCAAACAACATTGCATTTCAGAAAAGTGAGAACACAGCCATGTGCCCAAAACTGAAACAAGCCTTGCACACACAGCATGGAGTACTAGTTCCAGTTTTGGGCACCACAGGACAAGGACATTGAGAGGCTGGAGCAGGGCCAGAGAAGGGCAGTGAGGCTCAGGAGAGAGCTGGCAAACAGCCTCTGTGGATAGTGGCTGAGGGAACTGGGGTTACTTAGTCTAGAGAAGAGAATGCTGAGATGAGACCTCCTTGCTCTCTATAGCTACCTCAAAGCAAGGCTGGTGCTGGTCTCTCCTCCCAAATTAATGATAGGACAAAGGGAAAGAGCCTCCAGTTGCATCAGGGGAGGTACAGACTGGAGCTTAGAAAGAAGTTATTTCCTGAGAGTGTGATTGGGCACTAGAACAGGCTGCCCAGGGAGGTGGTGGAGTCCCCATCCCTGGAGGTGTTTAAAACTTGAGGCCATGGTCTAGGGGTTAGGGACGTGTTGTGATGTGGGCTGGACTTGATGATCCTGGAGGTCCTTTCCAGACATGATGATGTGCTCACATGTGGCTCTTCCGGACTACTCTTCACAATTTCCTTAACTGTAAGACCTGCTTAAAGTTCTCAGTTTGAACTGTTTTCTCCTGTGAGCTCCCTAGTTCAATGCACTCAAAACCACAACCAGAAGCAGTAAAGCAAAATTCCTTCTAACCTTCCCTCATTCACAAGCTATGAATCTACCTCCAAAAGTTGAACAGAGCCTGGTACACCACTGATCCTAGACAAGAATCCAGCATGACTGAAAGAACATGAGGCTTTATTTTTGTTGTACATGGTAGATCTAAGAACAACCTCATGATTCTTGGAACAGACATCATTATTCACGTGAAGGACAAAGGGATCTGTGCATGCCTTACCAGAAGATCCCGCTTCAGCTCAAGACAGTAAACACATCATTAGTAGTTTGAACAGTGACAAATGGCTGAACTTAAGAGATGGAAAAACTGAGTTCATTACCAGTTAATGTGAGGTTCCACACCAAGCTCACATTAAATAATTCCACAAGTGTCTTTTACTTGTCAGTGCCTTTGAATGACCAGATTTATGGTTAATATAAATCCACCAAAAAGCCCCCAGGACCAATCAAATTGACAATCTGCCAAAATAATGTAAATCTGACACAGCTCCTGTAGCCCAACCTGTTCTTGGCAGAGAAACTATATCCACTATAAATCTTTTGCTTGCTAGAAAAAATCTTGCAAATGAAAAATTCAGTAATTTGAAACAAACCTGAAAAGTAACCAAAAACCCTTCAAATAATAGCTGTGGTCAGAGAAAGATCCCTAGTGAGACAAATAATTAATAGAACAAAAATGAAGGCAGTGAATCTTAGTTTGAACTGTACCAGAGAAGCACAAAACAAAGACAGGAAGAGGTTGATGCACCACAGCTCGAGGCTGACCAATGATTTGCTATCCCTTACAACAAGCACTGACATTACACAATCACAGAACATCAGGGATTGTAATGGACCTCAAAAGATCACCCAGTCCAATCCCCCCTGACACAGCAGGATCCTCTAGATCAGGGGTCCTCAAACTTTTTAAACAGGGGGCTGGTTCACTGTCCCTCAGATGGTGTCGGGGGCCGGGCTATAGTTTGTACTGCCTGGCTTGTCCTGCCTAGGAGCTGGAGGGAGGGAGGGAGAGAAGCAGGAGCTGCTCGCCTCAGCCCAGCTGCGCAGTTGGCAGGAAATCACCTGCAGCTGCTCAGTTTCCGCCCCCCAACCCCTGGCAGGGGGGATGGTAAATACCAGTGGGCTGCATTGGAGACCCTGGGGGGCGTATCTGGCCCATGGGCCAGGGTTTGAGGACCCCTGCGCTAGATCAAGTCACAAAGGAATGTGTTGAGGTGGGTTTTAGATGTCTCCAGAGAAGGAGACTCCACAACCCCCCTATACTGACTGTCCCTAATAACCCTCTTGTCTTTGATGTGCCTGGAAACAGCATCAAGGATAAATTGTTCCATCACCTTTCCTGGGATGAGGCTGACCCTTCTATGGTTACTCGGGTCTTCCTTCTTAGCCTTTTTGAAGATTGGAGTGACATTTGCCATACTCCTGTCACCTAGGCCCCTCTCCTGATCCCCATGACATAGCAAAGATGATGGAGAGTAGCCTAGTAATGACTTCTGCTGTCTTGCTTAGTATGCACAGGTGCATCCCATCTGGGCCCATGGATTTATGTCCATCCAGTTTGTCCAACTTATCCCTAACACAGCCCTCATCAACCAAGGCAGGCTCCTCTCTTGTCTCAACTTCCTGCAGGGCCTCAGCAGTCTGGGGCTTGATATCAGGACAGCCCCCAGAAGTACAGACAGAGGCAAAGAAGGTATGGAGTATCTCTGCTGTCTCTGTATCCTGTCTCCAGGGCACCCACCTCATTCAGCAGGGGGCCTATGTTGCCTCTAGTTTTACCTGCAATGTATTTGAAGAAGCCCTTTTTGTTGTCCTTGACCTCTCTTGCAAGGTTTAGTTCCAAGGAGGCCTTGCTTTCCTAGTTGCATCCCTACATCCTCTACTCTGCCCTGGTGAGACCACATCTGGAATATTGTGTCCATTTCTGGGCCCCTCAGTTCAAGGCGGATACAACTGCTGTCACAAAGCCACAAAGATTAAGGGAGTGGAGCATCTCTCTGATGAGGAAGGGCTGAGGGAGCTGGGTCTCTTGAGCTTGGAAAAAAGGAGACTGAGGGGTGACCCCATGAATGTTGATAAATATGGAAAAGGCAGGTGTCAGGAGGATGGAGCCAGGCTCTGCTCAGGGGCATCCAATGACAGGACAAGGGGCAAGGGGTGTGAGCTGGAACAGAGGAGGTTCCACATCAATCTGAGAAGGAACTTCTTCCCAGTGAGCGTGAGAGAGAGCTGGAAGGGACTGCGGATTCTCCTTCTCTGAAGACATTTAAAACCCAACTCAACCCATTCCTGTGTGACTTGATCTAGAGGATTCAACTGTGTCAGGGGAGATTGGACTGGGTGATCTTTCAAGGTCCCTTCCAATCCATAATGTTCTGTGATTCCCACCTGCTCTGAGGGTACAGAAACCTTGCACTATGTTTCCAGCATTTGCATGTTCCCTCTATGCATGACATTCCCAGGGTACATGTCCCTGCTTCTGGGATTATACCCTTGCAGAATTTCCTCCTCTCTGCCTCAAAGTCTTCAAAAACAAGTCACCTAATTTATCACTTCCAATTTCAGGTCGACATTTGAAGCCTCCATAGCCTCCTTTAGCCAAACCTTTCATATGTGCACTAGTGCTCACTTGACTGAGGCATTTCTTGTGATGCAGGATAAGAGCTATAAACAGGATTATGATCTCATTTGGATTATGTGATCAAGACTTAAAACCAGATAGAAGAACACACTGTGCCTAAACCAAGTATCAGTTCACAACCACCTGAACCACATTCGTTCTCCATGAATTCCAGCTAGTTCAGAAGTACAAAGAATGAGCTGCACGAATTTGCTTCCAGTCTTTACAAATGAACACTACAACTAATTCTGACTGGGTCTTCATGACTTCTTCAGAGTGAAAGTGTGCTTCTCATGTGGCTTTTCATTGTTCTCTAGAAACAAAGTGACAAGTAACGAACCAACTGCTTTTAAAAGCATATCAGCTCCAGAAACTAATCAGTAACTGTAACAGTAAACTGCATTACAAAGTAGCTGGCAGCTCTGGAGTGACACCTGGATTTTTTCTCTTCCAAACGCATCACCCCAAACAGAACACAGGATCAAACATCTAGACACTTCAGAAGCAGCCATATAAGGCCTGCAAGCTTCAACTCACAGGTGTTTAAGTTTCAAACACCTTCCCCTGCAGAAGAATGAATCTTGCTAGCTTCTGCAATGTTTGAAAGTGAGACTTCAGTTGAAAGGTACACATCTGCCTCTGAATGAGTTGTTTTGCACAAAGTGGTTAAAACGCTTGGAGTGCTTGTTGGTTTTTTTGAAGGGTTGTCATTGACATGAAACATCTCCCTGATGAGGAAAAGCTGGGGGAACCAAGTCTCTTGAGCTTGGAAAAAAGGGGACTGAAGGGTGATGCCAGTCATGTTGACAAATATGGAAAGACAGGTGTCAGGAAGGTGGAGCCAGGCTCTGCTCAGTGGCATCCAATGACAGGACAAGGGGCAACCTTGTGGGTGTGACCTGGAACAGATTCTCATTAACATGAGAAGAACTTCTTCCCACTAAGAGTGACAGAGCAACGGAAGGGGCTGCCCAGGGGAGCTGCAGACTCTCCTTCTCTGGAGTTGTTTAAAACCCGCCTGGGCATGTTCCAGTGCAACTTGATCTAGAGGATCCTGCTGTGGCAGGGGGATTGGACAGGATGATCTTTGGAGTTCCCTTCCAATCCCTAACATATTGTTGATTCCATCCATTTTATTTCTTTCTCTGTTAGATCACTGTAGAAAGTTTAATATTCTAGAATACAGCCATAAGAAACATTCTGTTTCCATTTTGACTAAGACTGTGCAGCAGTCTCTAGAGCTGCTTACAGAAGTCGCTTGCACCATTATGCTCCCTCAGTGTCACTGATAAATCTGACTACCCAAGTGAATAAACTTGCTTTCCCAAGCATGACCACGTACTTTACAGCTACAGAAGCCTTTCCTTTGCAAATTGCTGTATACAAGACACTTCAGGATACAGAGAGCATATTTCTCCTACTAGCTACAAGAAGGAAAGCAAGCCACAAACATTTTGCAAGCTTTACAAACTGCACCTGCTATTTAACAAACAACTGTATGTGACATGCTTCTATAACTATAAAAGACCCTGTGGTTCTGCTTAAAAGCCTGGGAAACAGAATATCTCTATTAGAACAAGGACAATATGTATACAGAAATACAACCAAGTAGAACACAAGCATCTAAAAAGCAAGCTCTCCTTTTCACAGTTAGGAGACCACCTCCTAAGAATGACAGATGCATCATCGATACTGAGGTTGGAAGACATGGCAGGAGTTCAGTTAGACTTTCAGTAGTCATTTACAGAAGGCCAGCCACTAACTGCCTCAAAAACCTAGGCCTAACCTGGACACAGAACATTTTTACTTTGCTAAGAGATAAAACACAAGCTAAAAAGCCTGAAGCAACAGCACTGGAGGGTTGATGAGTAAAAGCTAGGCGAGAATCCACATCATCCACCATGCCTTAATTTAATATCACTGTTATGCTATCAGCTCAGCCACTAGCTCTTACTATAGCTTAGCTTTGATGTTAAGCTTCACAGTAAGCTGATCACAGGACCATGTCAAAATAATCCCTGATCTCTCTTGCTCTACCTCTGAACTCCGTGAAAGGCCTTGCCATTCTGAAGCCATACCAATGCCAGGCTGGTTGCTGATCACAATTTCTATTTGACAGAGCAACACCCTTAAGAAACCCAACAGTGTACAATTTCAAAGGTGAAAGCCAGTGCCTACACCAGAAACACAGAGCAGACCAGCCTCACTGCCTCAGCAGCTCAGTGTTAGTGCTGCTAACCACATGCTGGTTACAAATCTAACAATGTCATGTGAAGACACTTAGAAGCTGTAGTGCTCTACAGTAACAGCTGTCAGATCCTGACCAGAGCTTGCACTACAAAACTCATAACATACACAGGGAAGCCACTGTTCTGTGTAAGATATCACTTACAGTGTGTTCACCCTCATGCAGATAGTGCGCATCTCAAAATCACACTGCCCACTTTCCCAGGAAGGTTAACTGAAGTCCCTCAATAAGCCTCAGGAGAACATTTCAGGTGATTTCTAATCTTAAAGCGTCAGGTAGCATCCTGTATTTACTCAAATTACTTGAGCTTAATGATTGCTAATGAAGCAACTAATAAACATGCACTTGTAACTTCCATCTTCCAGACTGACAAATCAGAAGGCACAGTAAGGTCAGGCATCTTAGTCTTCATTGTCCTCCTGGCAACAAGAGCCCAGAATCTCAGCCAGAATGGCCCCAGGGGCATGTTACTGCATGTGCCACACGCTTCTTGAGTCACTGCACATGAGAACAGATTAGCACTGATTGCAAACCTTACTAAGCTGCTCCAGTGACATGGCATCAGCCCTGGTGCTCAGCTCTTCCCGAAACCAAGCCAGGCACAGGAAATAACAAGTAGATGATTCCAATTGCTTCCAACAGGCTGAAGACACTGCATGAAGCAGCAAACAAAATTTAAGCATGACAGTCTGCACATTCAAAATTAAAAACATTGGGAGACTAATTAGTGATTGCTAATCACTTAACAGACAAGGGCTGGTCTAGTTTGGCTTCACTTCTTTGACCTGACAAACATTGGAAACCTCAAGGACAGCTGTCAGAATCACAGAATATTAGGGATTAGAAATGACCTCCAAAGCTCATCCAGTCCAATCCCTCTGCCACAGCAGAATCCCCTAGATCGAAGTACACAGGAACATGTCCAGGCAGATTTTAAACATTTCCAGAGAAGGAGACTAACTTCCCTAGGCAGCCCGTTCCAGTGCTCTGTCACGCTCACTGGGAAGAAGTTCCTTCTCATACTGATGTGGAAGCTCCTCTGTTCCAGGTCACACCCACTGCCCCTTGTCCTATCACTGAATGCCTCCAATACTCAGAAGTTTAACCAAAGGCTGTGCTATGGGCACAGCTGTATTGACTGGGTGTCTTTCAGACACCAGATTGTTTAAATACTGTAGAGTCTACTTAATTTTATCCCACCAAGTGCAACCGTGGATTAATTTATCAATATGTTTAAAACCCTTTATGCTCTCCTTACAGTTAGCTTGAAAAATTAAGTGTATGTTAAATAGATCACAATTCAATTTGTGTTAAATAGATTGTATTTGACTGTTCAGTATGACTTCTTTCTGCTGAAGCCTTTATGCTAATTGTTAGAAATCAGCCTTTTATTATCACATCTGCACATCTTTCCAGTGTGTCTATTTGTCACGCTGCTTAGTAACAAACAGTCACATTAACCCACGTTGTAGCTCAAACTACACTAAACAAGGTTATCAAGCCTCAAATTTCAACAATTAGTAGCTATATCATCCTTTTCATCTTTTAATTTCACTGCAGTTTCTCCACATACAGTTGCAGCACAGGGATACAAATCAGCATCCTCTCACCAACCCCAGTAGCAATGACAGGCTTTGAAATTTACCTTCAAGGGATGTTAAAAGTACAGGTACACACTCACAACAAAGAACATCTGTACACTGTCAGTTACTTAAGCTGGTCAAGAGCTCTACTCTTCTTCAGGTACAAGCACATCTACAGCTATCTTGCAGGTCTGTCTGGTTCCAAGGCTATGGACTAGACAGAAGCACTGACTGAAGGCACTTCCTGCAAAAGTCTGTCTAACCAAGACATAAAAATGAAAGCAAAAAGGCAAGAGAGGCCTCCCCTTGAGTACTGGGGCAGTTTTGGGCCCCTCCCTTCAAGAAAGGGATTGAGGGGCTGCAGCAGAGAGCAACAAGCAATGAGTCTGTGGAAGGGACTGGAAGGAAAGCTTGAGGAGGAGAGGCTGAAGAAGCTAAGGGTGTTTTGCCTGGAGAACAGGATACTCAGGGGGGACCTTCTCCCTCTCGACAACTCTCTGAAGGGAGGTTGCACTCAGGTGGGGATAGGGCTCTTCTTCCAGGCAATCCGTGCCAGGATGAGAGGACAAGATCTGAAGCTGCCAGGGGAGGGTTACGCTGTATGTTAGGAAGCCCTTCCTCATGGGAAGGGTGATCAGACCCTGGAATGCACTGCCAAAGGCAGTGGTGGAGTCCCCATCCCTGGAGGTGTTGAAGGACAGATTGGAAGTGGTACTTAGTGCCCTGGTCTAGGTTGTGGTCATGTTAGGTCTCAGGCTGGGCTGGATGACTTTAGATGTCTTTTCCAGCCTCAGTGATTCTGTGAGAGTGCAATGGAAGTTTAACTGGATCAGTCTAATTTGTTTTGATTGCCACATTAATAAAATATTAACAGGATAGAAACAGCCAAGAAAACCTCTTCTATCCTATTAAACATTTTTAAGAAGCAAGTTCAACAGACTGTCCCAATCCACTAAGAACATTAAAGGGTCAATTATGGGCAAAGAATCACCCTAGCTCTAGCAATGCAGAGCTGCTCAGGCCAAACTTTGCCCATTACACATTTTATTGCCCATCTCTTATGATGCAGTACACAGCACAGACAACCAGAAGCACCGTGAGCTACTTCAAAGGCCACAGGATGCAAATGCTAGCAAGCTAAGGCCTTCCTGTATGTTCTTCTAAACCGAATGTCCTTTGTGTACCGGAACAGAAGGAAAAAAAGAAGTTAACAAAAGTGTCTCTCAAACCCCCAAGTCCTCAGGATTGAGGTCATTTACAATCCAGATTTTCTAAACAAAAAATTAACATCTTTAAAGTTCTTCACTAATGAAAATCAAACCAAGTGGTTCTTATAAAAACTTTACCAGCAAAAGGAGGAACAGCAGGAAAATCAAACATCCTATTGGCAATTAATTCTGTAAAACTATCGAGATGAGTTTTTATATTTTATTGGAATCCTAAAAGAATCCTTTAGATATTCTTAATGCAGTCTCATTAAGCAGAGTGAAGCCTAGTACAGACCAAATCCTCTTTGGAAAAAGTTCCTATCAAGGAATTACCCTGATCTCCACTTACTGCCCCTTTCAGGGTACAAGGGAGAATGGGAGAAATAAAAGGATATGGTATAAAGAAGAAAGCACTAACCATTTGTATCAATACTGATTGGTCTGCTCTGCTTGAAATAAAAACTTCAGCCTGTTCTGCACTCACTTAATAGGCATGGAAATCATTCTCCAGGGCACACAGCTTTTAATTAAAAAAATCCAAAAACAAACCAACAAAATAGGAGAAAGATTTTTCTGATGAAAACAATTTAAGAACCATGAAACCCTATAATGGTTGGGGTTTGAAGGGACCTTAAAGATCACCCAGTTGAACCCCACCTGCACAGGCACGGACACCTTCACTGGAGCAGGTTACTCAGGATCCCAGGCATCCTGGTCTTGAACAGGGATGGAGCAGCCACAACTTCCTGGAGCAATCTGTTACAGCATCTCACCACCCTCACAAAGAATTTGTTCCTCGTGACCAACCTCCATCTGGAACCCTTTCCCCTGTCCTCTTGCTACCACCTGTGTCAAAAGCCCTCCTCAACTCTCTTCTAGTCCCCTTCAGAGATTGGAAAGCTGCTAGAAGGTCTGGGAGCCTCCTCTTCTCCAGGCAGAACAACCCCAACTTGTTCAGCCTGTCCTCATAGGGGAGGTGCTCCAGCTCTGATCATTTGGGTTGCTTTCTTCTGGAGACCTTCCAGGAGCGATGTGTCCTCTTTGCATTGGAGACTCCAGAACTGGACCCAGGACTCAGGGGTCTCACTAGTGCAGAGTAGAGGGGAATAATCACCTCCCTCAACTGATATCACATGCTGCCTTAGGAAAGCTTTGTTGCATTTCCAGAACAAGTCAATTTTGGCTAAGCAGACTATAGTGTTCCTTTAGAAAAAACCCCTAAAACCTGTGGCTGAGTTTTCAGTGAACACTTGCATAGACCTAGTACAGTGATTTTGTTAACTGCCACAGCAGTTCCTCACACAGCTATGTATAAAGCTACTTTATAAAACAGTGGAACACTTTCCATTAGATAGTCTCATTTGACTATCTGTGCCTATATTTTAACAGCCCCTCTCTAACAAGAGTTGAGATGAAGTAGACAATGTACATAACATTTTCCTTTTCAGTAGACAATGTACATAACATTTTCCTTTTCAGGAAAAGTTCATCCTGAAAATACTCATTTACAAATCCCAACCAATATAATCATATTTATGCAGATGTTTTCTTTTGATGGCTATCACCTCATCAATTGGTAGATACCAACTGATGAATAATAAAGCTGTGTGCATTGGAACACTGACCTTATATACCTCCTCTCTTTGAGCTCTAACCCAACAGATGGACAGTTTAGCTGATTCAATGATCCTTTTAATTAGGGCTCCAAAGGAGGATGCAGTCTACCACCACGTCTCAGGGCTACAGCACACACAACCCCATGAAGAAGGAAACAAGAAAACTAGAGCATTAGCAAGCTCAGAATCTTTGTGTCAAGCAAAGATGAAAAAAATCCCAACACAACCACCCCAAACCAAATCTATTAAGATCCTAGTGTCCAGTTCTTAACTGGACAGCACTGTAATTTCTTTAAAGAACTATTTCAGCTCTGCTTGGTCAACTAAAAGGCAAGCAGCCCATACAGCTTTTGGTGAATGGTCTCGGTCAGTACAGATGAACTGGTTAGAGCCAGTGGGTGGGGAAATGTGCAGGAGACGCCCAGCACCTCACCAGCTCTAGCCATTCCCCACCTGCCTTGCACTTGAGCACAGCAAGCACTGCTGCCTGTACAGCAGTGTTATCACAGGACATGGATGTCTCCAAGCTCAGCATCCCCTCTTCAGGCTTAACCAGTAGGGCTGCTCCTCATTAAGACTGATACCAGCTGTACTCCTACAGCTTTGCTTTCGAGAGCTAATCACTGGACAGGACTTTGATGATTTAGTTCAAAACCACTAGGCTTCTGCCTCAGGCTTCTGGGGTGCTCTTAGTGAAGGACGGAAAGAGTGACACATTTACACCAGTGAAAGTTTTTGCCACAGTCGTACTGACACTGCATGAACCAACTATGGCAAGTTATTCAGTTAAGCATCAGTTAAAAAGTTAATTGAAACAGTGTGTGTCATAGTGGGGAGCTCATGTCAGCTGAAACACAAGACAACTTTACTAGGCCAGGAACACATCCCTCCCCACTGACCAGTTAACAGTCAGACACTTGAACAACTACTTCAACCCTCCTACATGGTCTTATCTTAGCCACAACTGAGGCAATTATTTTTTTACCCTGTGAATACCACTTCTGGAATTATAAAATCTTTTTCCATCAGCTCTATAACTCTGCATCCATCAGGCAACTCTCCACCAATAGTCCAACAGGCTATTGGCAGGCAGGAATGGCTCCACATTCCAATTGCTCTGCATTACTTAGAAGTGAGAACCAAGTGGCCCTTCCCACATGCTTTTGGAGGGAGCACTAATGTACCAGCTGAGATCACCTAGGAGATGACAAAAGGCACTGTGCTGTCAGAAGCCTTTATGGTAGACCTGTCCTCCCTCTCCCCAAGGATGCAGGCTGTCCTGCCCACAGGGTCTGCTCTGGTAGAGCACCCTGCCTAGCCTCATGTTCCCCTCCAGGCATACCAGAATCTGAAAAAATGGCCTTTGGTGGCCACAGCTTCTTTAAGGACACAAGACTTGCCCTACTACACAAACACTTACACTTCAAGATTTCAAAAGTGAAACCTCACACTGTAGGACAAAAACAGCTTAAAACATAGGGGGTTTTTTTTCCACATTTCAAAGTGCTCAAATAAAACATTTTTCCAACTCTCTTCTTCAGTGAATCCAATCCAACTGAACATAGTTCAGACAACATAACTGTTCCCTAACTAAGCTTCACATTTGCCAGTAACAGGTGTTTGTTTCACCAAAGCCACATGTTTTGTAAATACAGCCATTCAGAGTGGTGGTGTGTGCTGCCTACACCTGCAGGAACATAACATGCCAAGAGAACTTTCACGTTCCTTCATGACACCCACAGGCTCCAGCACCCACCCTGGGGTTTGCCCAATCCCATGAACAGCTGTTCCAAGAAGCTTTTGTGGAAGGAACTACCTCTCAAAATAATCCACCTCTAAACTGCATCAACATGGAGAATTTTTACACCAAGTTTGTTTGCTGAACGCTCATTTGTACTTGGAGTAGAGAAGGGAAGGCAAGATAGAGGCGGCATTTTAAAACCCACCTGGCACTACTGTGGCAGGGGGATTGGACTGGATGATCTTTCATAGTCCCTTCCAATCCCTAATGTTCTGTGACTTGTTAACTTATTTAAGTTTTCTCTAGGAGACAAGGAAAATAAGTCAGCACAGGGGAAAAACTCTCCACTAACTGCCCTGACCAGAACCAGAAACCAATCAAAGAATGCAGTGTGATCAAGAGTTTCACATTACATCTTGGTTCTCAGTGATTTGAAGCCAGAACCACAGAATCCTAGAATGTGTTGGGTTGGAAGGGACTTCTAAATGTCATCTAGACCAACACACCTACAATGAACAGGGACACTTCTAATTAGACAAGATTGCTCCTGGACAGGATTAAGTTAAAATTCTGAAGAGGATTTACAAGACAAAGGAAAACAGAACTTTCTACTATTGTGCTCATCACATTGACCCAGCAGCTTGGAGGCTGGCACTGAACATTTGAGACAGCAAAACAATCTAGTAGAACAGGCACAAACTTATAATGATGTCAGAAAAGGGAGCCTGAGATAGCACGTGTTTCACCCGTCCTAATACACATATTCACAATTACACTGCAAAGCAGTTCTGTATCTTCAGAAGCAGAGCTATTTCTCAGACTCTAGCACCTAGTTAATTATGATACTGCAAAAATTACTTGAAAAGGGAAGCAGTTACTACAGATTGGACATGCCATGGTGCTATGAATTACCAGGAAAAACCAAGTTAGTGTTCTCCAGCAGATTCTTTAAGTAGTGATTTACTTTGAAAGCATATCAGTGAAAGCTCTGCAGCTTGTGTTCCAAGCAGGACAGTAAGAAAACTTAACAGATTAAGAGATGACCAGGAGAAGTAATCAGTGTCACAGCTGTTCATGACCAGCTTGAGATTAAACAAACACCACACAATAACCTGGCAAGTTACTACATTCACAATCAAAACATTGCAGTTCAATTTTAAGCTCACATTCAAAGAAGATTAGTCTGCAGAATAATTACGAAAAAATACTCCAGAGTTTCACTCAAGGTCACAGCTTGTTGAAGGTGGTTCATTTCATGGGCTGCATCTTATTGTTTCCTTGGATGACATGACACTGATTTAGCATTGTTTCTACAGGTTTTTTCTGTAACAGAAGCAGAAAAGCCCTAATTCTGGAACCAATTACAACTAGGCTTTGGAGGATGAGCCTCAGTTTCTGTCCATTTTCAGCATGGAGTTAAATCAGCACGTAAACAAACACCCATCCTAACCATCACTTGCTACCAACCAGTTCTAATGGTTTTTCTTGCGTCAGGTAGACTTGTTTCAGACCACATGTAATAGCTCAGGGAATGTCAGAACAATGAAGGTCAAAAAGGAGACTTGGCAGTCACAGCTGCTTTTTTAAAAGCAGTTAATACAGGCAGCTCCAAAAGCAGAACTGTCTGCAACCAGAAGCAATGAAACACAGAATCACAGTATGTTAGGAAGAGACCTCAAAAAATCATCCAGTCCAATCCTCCCACCACAGCAGGATCACCTAGATCCAGTTGCACAGGAACACATCCAGGCAGGTTTTAAACATCTCCACAACCCCACTGGACAGCCTGTTCCAGTGCTCTGTCACCCGCACCATGACAAGGTGACCTTCATTACCACTTAGGACCTGTGAACAGATGCCTTAATTGCAACCTTGTTTGCAGAACCCCCTTTTTGCCACTGCTAACACCATCACCTCAGGTCCCAAAATGGTTGTTATGTCAAGCACCTCACCAAAAATCCACTTTGTCACAATAACTGTTGGACTACAACATTGAAAATATAATCCCATCTCTGCAACCTTCTTGGAGATTACATGAAGCACACGCAGCAAAGGAATGGGAAAAAATAACTTCAACCACAAATGAACACACATAGCAAACATTTTCAAATAAACTAATCATTTTAAAAGCAGCACGGCATCAGAGGAAAAATGCAGCTTATTTCCTTGGTTTCTCTGCTGCAATCCTGCTTGCGTGGTTTGTGAGGGACAGAGGCAATACACAAAACACAACCTCTGTCACAGCACTCTGCAAAGTTGCACAGTACTGAAGTTACTACAACACTAAGTTGATTGATCACTGTTCACTAAAACAGAGATGGATTCCTCTGCCAAAGTCTGTACCACCAAGGACCAGAGTCTAACACTTAATATCAGAATGAGACGCTACAGCAGTCACCCTAAAATCTTTACTGTTGGCATCCACAAACAATACTACAGTATTTTTTGGCATTTACTCATGGACAGATAGAAATTCTGCTTATTACTAAGCAAGTGTAGGATACTCTGTTTTCTTCCTCACGTGTCAGTTCATCTACTCTAAAGCCAGAAGTGATGACATGCTTGCTGATCTCTTAAACTGGAAGCTCTGTGCAAGAACTAGAAATTAAGATCTTTTAAGTTTAGCTAGGAAAAAAGATAATTTTATAAGCAGCTACTGTATTTTAGTTGTCATGAGTGTAACACTGTACATCAGTTTGTTCTGTTACTGTGCTGCACTCTGACAAGCCACACACAGGTAGTGCTATACAAGTCTCATTTGGTAAGCCCCACAAAAGACAGTTCTTTGATTACCTGCTTTTAGCCTTTCTTAATCTAAACCCGTGATCCAGACATCACAGCCCCATATTTTAGGGCCAATGAAACAAAAAAGTAGGTGGACAGGTTAAAGAATCACAGCTGTATTCATAGAAATAATCGTTTGGATTGGAAAATACCCTCATGAAGATGAGGTGCAATCATTAATGTAACTACTACACCCTAAGCTCCACATCTACACATCCAGGGATGGTAACTGAATCACTTTCCTGGGTAGGCTACTCCAATGCCTGATGATCCTTTCAGTGAGGAGGTTTTTCCTCATGTCCTATCTAAACTTTCCCAACAGAACTTGAGGCCATTTCCCCTTATGCTATCACTTGTAACTTGTGAGAAAGAACCAACAACCACTACTCTGCAAATTCTTTTCAACTAGTCATAGACCAAAATAAGGTCTCCCATCAAGCATCTCTTCAAGCACCTCAACATCCTTCTTGCATGGAGATGCCCAAAACCGAAGCCAGTAGCCAAAGGGTGCCCAAGACAGGGGGCCACTCACTTCTGCACTCTCGCTAGCCACGCTATTTCTACTACAAGCCAGCAGCTTCAGCCCTCCTTCCTACTCCAGTCCCGGGCAACGGGTTCCGTCAGCCCTTACTCAGACAGGTGCTCAGACAACCACCCGGGCTCTGCCACCTGCAGCCCCGACCTTCTACGCAGCTGGAACACCCAGTTATCACCGAAGCGTCGAGCACCGGCAACCCCTCAGGGCCAGGCCTCCCCAGCAGGCCTTGCCCAAGGACCTGTCAGCACAGGACTGTGAGGGAACAGGCCGCGTCCCCACCAGCGCCAGGCCCCGCAGCACAGCCACCTCCGCACAGCCACCCTACCGGGGATTGCCAAATTGGAGAGGGGACAGGAGCGCAGCGCCGCCGGCAGCGACCCCATCCAGTCCGCGTTGCTGTCCAGTGCAGCACTCTTTCTCCTTCTCCTTCTCCGCCGGCCGCCCTCCCCCTCTGCCGGTGGCCCCATGCCGGCAGAGGGAGCGGAGCACGACCGAAACCCGTGGGGCCGAGGGAGGGAGGGCCGGGCCAGGCCAAACGACGGTTGCTAACTGCCTCCCCTCCTCTTTATGTAACAGGTGCGGCCCCGCTGGGGGCGGCGACGTCACGGCGCCACGGCGAGCGGCCATTGGCTGTTCATGAGTTGCCCCGCCCCAGGCCGCTCCCCTTCCTGAAGGGGTGACCGTACGCGGAGCCCGGAGCAACCGGTAACAACACTGGCCCCAGGTTGAGGCCATTTCGTGCAGCCGCAGGCTCTACCGCAGCTCCGGAAAAGCTGCTCGAGAGGGCAGCCCCTGCTACCCGCTGCCGCTCACCAAAGGTCACACTGGCGCTCTGGAGTATTGTGTCCAGTTCTGGGCCTCTCAGTTCCAGAGGGACACAGAGCTGCTTGAGAGAGTCCAGTGCAAAGCCACAACGATGCTGAAGGGAGTGGAGCATCTCCGTGATAAGAAAAGGCTGAGGGAACTGGGTCTCTTTAGCTTTGGAAAAAAGGAGGCTGAGGGGTTGATAAATATGGAAAAGGTGAGTGACAGGAGGATGGAGCCAGGCTCTGCTCAGTGTCATCCAATGATAGGGCAAGGGGCAACGGGTGTAAGCTGGAACATAGGAGGTTCCACATAAATCTGAGAAGGAAATTCTTGCTACTGAGGGTGACAGAGCACTGGAACGAGAGCTGCCCAGGGACATTTTGGAGTCTCCTTCTCTGGAGATGTCTAAAATCCACCTGGACATGTTCCTGCTGTGGTGGGACTGGATAATCTTTTGAGGTCTCTTCCAATCCCTAATGTTCTCTGATTTTGTGATTTTTTTGAAATATATCTCCTTCCATAAAGCTGCATATTCCTTTTCAAGGAAGGGAAAAAAGACATTTTTGTTTTTAGAGCTTTGCTATTGGACAAGCTTAAAATTGGTACAATTTCAGTAACAGGTTTGCACAAAGCATTCCTGAGCTTGGACTCCTCACTCCCTGGGAAGAATATAGGTTCCCTGTGCATTCAGCTGTCTTGCAGCTCTGCTCCCTCTTCCCATGAGGACTGCACTTGCTGCTGATGCAAGAGAGAACAGGCCATAGAATCATTGTCAGAGGAGACCTACAAGATCACTCAGTCTGACCTTCAAACTCACTATGCCCAAAAAAGCCCACATCTACTCATTTTTTTAACACCTCCAGGTACAGCAGCTCCACAATCTCCCTGGACAGACTGCTGCTATCCCTGACCACTCTTTCCATGAAGAGATTTTTCCTAATGTCCAGTCTAATGGCTCCCAATGCCCAACTTGAGGCGGTTTCCTCTTGTCCTATCACTAGTGACTTGGGAGAAGAGACTAATCCCCACCTCTCTACAACCTCCTTTCAGGTAGTTGCAAAGAGCAGTAACACCTCCCCTCAGTCTTCTTTTCTCCAGGATAAACAACCTAAGTTCTCTCAGCAAAGCCATAGAAATGGAATAATAAATCCTTTGTTTTGTAATGATATCTTGAACCAAAAGCAGGGTTATCATGTGGGAAATCCAGCATGTTCCATTAGTTACACCATTGGTCTGTATCTATGCAAGGTCCATTGGTACTTTACAGCACCTAGCTCTCTTTCCCACTTTCCCACCATCACAGCTTGGGACTGCCCAGCAAAATAGTGCATGTGAACTACTTAAGTTCCATTTGCAACCACAGTTATTTTAGTGCAGCCTAGGGCATCCAATTTTACTCTGCCCTGGAGCTCCCAACATGAGAAGGTCACAGACCTGTTGGAGAAGATCCAGAGGAGGACATGAAAGTGCTCAGAGGGTTGGAGCAGCTCCCTTATGAGGACAGGCTGAGAGAGCTGGGCTTGTTCAGCCTGAAGAAGAAAAGACCCTGAGGGACCTTATAGTGACCTTCCAATGCCTGAAAGGGGCTGTCAGAAGGCTGGGGAAGGCCTGTTCCCAAGGGCAGGGAATGACAGGATGAGGGGTCATAGTTTGAAGCTGGGAAATGGCAGATTTAGGCTGGACTTTAGGAAGAAGTTATTGAATCTGAGGGTAGGGGATCCCTGGAACAGGCTGCCCAGAGAAGTGGTGGAGGCCCCATCCCTTAAGTCATTCAAGGTCAGTCTGGGTGAGGCCCGGGACAACCTGGTCTGCTGAGTGATAGCTCTGTTTGGTGTAGGGAGGTTGGACTAGATGACCTTTAGAGGTTACTTCCAACCCAACACATTCTATGATCCTACCAGTCTATGATTTGGGGATGTCTCTGTGTCGTGGGCAATAATTCATTATGACCAGTGACACTTTTAACACCAAAATTGTTAGTGCTGAGTGCTGACATGGAATCCCTGGTGTCCTTGCCAGGTCACATCCTGCATTTTCCATCTTTCAAAAAGATGGGGCCTATACAACAGACAGCAGAGTCCAAAAGGAAGCAGGTGGGTGTGTTCTGATGTGGTCAAAAGGAGTCTAAGCAGGCCTTAGCTGTCCTCTGCCATCAGATCAGCTAGAGAAGAAGGGGGCTAAAGCTGGATTGGGTAGAGTTTAAAACCCAGTCCCTTCACAGCCTCCCAAAAGTCTCTGACCTTTTGCCATCATTTTCAATAGTACTGGAGCATGTAGCAACATGGAGGTGCTTCAGGACTACAGCAGCACAATGACTTTCTCATTTATCCATGGCCGGTTTCAACATCCTCAGGCTACCATGTGCAGCATGAGAACACTCCGGCTCTTGCAGTTAAGACAGTTTCTAGACCTTTAATCCACAAAGGGTATTTAGGCTGTGTGGGATGCCAACAACTCGAAATCAGTGTGATACGGGAAGGAAGAGGTGCATCCATTCATTACTGAAGGGTGAAGCTCCAGCTGAGTGCATCAGATGCGATGCACAAATACTTGCCAGCAGAAACTGCTAGAAGAACTTTCCTGTGGTCTAAAAATCCTTCCTATGCTTTTCTAGAAAAGAAGAGCATTAGATGGCCTGTTCCCTTCCTCAAAACCTCATCTCTGCACAACTGTGTAATTTTGTTCTGTAATCAGTACCAAACCCTGCAATGATGAACATTAATTGCCGTGGCCTAAGGGAACAAACGTGCAATCATACTACAGTTTTATTTTCCACAGACTAAACTCACAAATTATTAAGGGTCTTGTCACTTGAGACTATTAACTACTCCGCTTGAAGTCTGTGTTTAAGCGGCTGAAAAAATGAATGCCTGAGCAGGCAGGAAAAACAGAATATAGCTGAGATGTCTTTTTTATTTCTCTATCAAGGTCAGTAGAGTGTTGTAGTTTTCCACATTGCTGGAGCATTTCATATGAGTCAAATTTGGCAGTAACGATGGTCTCAGTAAAACTTTACTGTCCGTCTGTTCCCCACAAATTATAGAATCGTCATGGCTGAAAACAACCTCCACGATCAACAAGCCCAGACCTCAGCCCAACACCTCCCTAACCCCTAGACCAAGGCCTCAAGTGACCTAGCTACTCAGTTTTTAAACACCTCCAGGGATGGGGACTCCACCACCTCCTTGGGCAGCCTGTTCCAGTGCCCAGCTACTCTCTCAGCAAAGAACTTCTTCCTAGGATCCAATCTAAACCTCCCCTGACACAACTGGAGCCCATTTCCTCTCATTCTACCATTATAGTTTTTGATAAGAGACTAGCACCAGCCTCACTACAACCTCATTTGATGTAGCTGTAGAGAGCAAGAAGGTCTCCTTACAGCCCCCTCTTCTCTAGACCAAATAACCCCAGTTCCCTCAGCCATTTTCCATAGGGCCTGTTCTCCAGAGCTCTCTCCAGCCTCACTGCCCTTCTCTGGCCCCGCTCCAGCCCCTGCAGTACACAGCCATACTTATGCCTGGTGTGGATTTACCGAAGGAGCTCAACTATTCCCGTGGTGCAGAGTACAATCCAATGTCATGGGCAGCTCCAATCCCATTCCCACACCCCTAACCCTCCTATTTTCAAGCACACAGATTATCCCCGCAGCTCAGGCTGATGCTGTTTAAGCACTAAGAGGAGAATGGATTTAGCTGTCAGCCAGTTCCACACGCACTAATGTATTTATTTCAGTTTCAGTGTGGGACCATTGCACTGCCATACAAAGAACATAAAGCCAGAACAATGAACTCCTCACAGTGCTTTAAAGCAACTGAAAACAAGTCGATAGCATCAAGTGCTGCAGGAGCTTAGCCACCTCCTCCTTATCAGCCCAATACCCTGGTAACACATGGCCCATTATTCAAGAGGGTTGAAAAGCTTTCAGTTAATGTTTTTAAAATCTTCCTTTTTGGTCAAAAATCTACTGTGCAATGTAAATTCCAAATCCTTACATGCAATTTATCAGCAGATAATAGATCAAATAAGCTGTTGAAGCGGCTTCTGTGTCATCCGCGTATTTTAAAGGTCACTTTGCTACTGATGAGCAGAAAACTGCAGGATCCACTCTCCCAGAGAGAAGCTAATTGCTCAGCATTTCATGTCAGTCTACTTCCACTCTTTCAAGCTGTTCATTACCATTTTTATCCTGACTGGAATGGAATTATTTAACATTTAAAACCATCAAACACACTCCACCACAAAGCTCTGCAGACACCACTGCATTTGAAAAGCTTCTGCTTCAAGTGTGGCAGCAGCCCAAAGAGCCATGTTCTTATTCGTTGCCCACTGCACTCTGCCACACAAACACCACGGCAGTCACTGCACTCTTGTCCTTTCCTCAGTCCACTGCAGATCCCAAGCACTGCTACAGGCTGGAGGAAGAGTGTCTGGAGAGATGCCTGGTAGAAGAGGACCTGAGGGTGTTGGTTGAAGGTGAGGGTGCTAGCTGAAGAGGAGCCAGCAGAGTACCCAGGTGGCCAAGAAGGCCAACAGCATCCTGGCCTGGATCAGGAACAAGGTGACTGGCAGCAGCAGGGAGGTGATAGTGCCCCTGTACTCTGCACTTGTGAGACTGCACCTTGAGTACTGGGTCCAGTTTTGGGCACCACAGGATCAGAAGGACATTGAGGGGCTGGAGTGGGGCCAGAGAAGGGCAACTACCTGAAAAGAGGTCATAGCCAGGCTGGTGCTGGTCTCTTCTCACAAATTGCTAGTGATAGGATGAGGGGAAATGGCCTCAAGTTGCATCAGGGGAGGTTTAGATTGGATCTTATGACGAAATTATTTTCTAAGAGAGTTGTTTGGCACTGGAACAGGCTGCCCAGGGAGGTGGTGGAGTCATTGTCGCTGGAGGTGTTTAAAAACCGAGTAGCTAGAGCACTTGAGGCCGTGGTCTAGGGGTTAGGGAGCTATTAGGCTGAGGTCTGGACTTGATGATCCTGGAGGTCCTTCCCAGCCGTGATGTTTCTATGATTCTGTGTCTGTCATGTAACAAACCCTTTCAAATAGTGACTTTCAACCCTTTTTGTCTACTTCTCATCAACCTATTACCTACTTCCTCCTCTTGCCTTTGTTTGCCCATTTATTTAGCCAAGCACTGGCATTTGCAAGCCCTGTGTTTGACAATATTCAGTACTGCATTTACACCACATGAGGGTGCTTCAAGCTGTGAATGATGCCACGGTTCATTTGGAAGTCCTCCTCTCTGGAAAGGAACCAAGGGGCAAACAAATATCTGTATTCTTTTTCCCACTGATTAAAATTAAATCTCTAGTGCACAGGAGACTTTGAAAGGAAAGAGCTGACACATCACATGCTGGAAAACAGATGGAAGATCAGTTTTAAGGACATAATCCATCGTTCCCTGAAATCAAATCATCTTTGCTGGGGAATTCCCTGAACTTTATCTTATCCTCAGGGAAACATTTTAAATACAACATGATTTTGTATTATTTCCACTAAAATGTCCTTAGAAAGGATTAAATAACCATTATGCCCCTGCTGAGCTTTTTAGAAGCTTTCCATTGGCTTATTTCACTTAGACTGAATTGCAGAGTTGGGAAGAATTACCTACTAACACAAACACTCAGTAAAATAAACAGTCTCCTTCATACACTGCTGCTTCTGTAGGTTGTGCACAGATCATAGAATTGTAGAATCATCACGGCTGGAAGGGACCTCTGGGATCATAAAATCCAGCCCTCATCCCAACAGCTCCCTAACCCCTAGACCATGGCCTCAAGGGCTCAAGCTCAAGCTACTCGGTTTTTAAAGACCTCCAGAGACGGCGACTCCACCACCTCCCTGGGCAGCCTGTTCCAGTGCCCAGCCACTCTCCCAGAAGCGAACGTCTTCCTAAGATTCAATCTAAACTTCCTGTTCTACAGATAGGTACTCTTGAGTAACTGCAGGTTACAGTCTTATCCTGGCGAGAGACAGATGAAGTCAAGCAGAAGTACAAACCATCCCACCATCAGCATCACTGCGGAAAAAAGGACAGATGGGGGGTGTTGGCAGGCGGGGACTTGCCCTTCCTCTTTCTCCAGGTCCCACGCGGATGCCTGCTTCTTCCCCTGTTCCCTTGTGAGGTTGGCACGGGAAGGCAGGCACCCTTCCCATCCCTGTCCGGCAGCCTCGGGCAGCCAGAATTAGCCCCCACCCCTTCGCATCCCCAGCCCCCAGCGGTCCCACCGTCGTTGCCTGTGGCCGGTCCCCTGCGGGGCGGGGTGGAGTGGCGGGGGGTGAGGGTGGGGCGAGAAGCCGCTCCCTTTGCTGCGGTGTTTCGGCGCCACCTGCTGGACAGCTGCGGGAGCGCGGCAGCAGTGCCCGCCGCTTACCCAAGGGTCTGGGTCTGAGGGAGACCTCACCTTGAGGCGGATGGAAGCCTGGAGAACTTTTCCTTGCTGATCCACATCTGTGGGCCAGGCACCCTGCAGTCCAGAGGAGGGCCACGAGGATGATCCCGGTGCTGAAGCACTTCTACTACGTGGACAGACTGACAGAGGAAAATCAGGTTGTGCTGTCCAAATCATAGAACCCTAGAATGGCCAGGGTTGGAAAGGACCCTACAGATCATCCAGTTCAAACACTCCCTGCACAGGCAGGGACACCTTCACTAGAGCAGGTTGCTTGGGGCAAAGAATTTGTTCCTCATGTCCAACTTTGATCTTCCCTCTTCAAGTCTGGAATCCTTTCCCCTTGTCTTCTCGCTATGCCCCCATGTCAAAAGCCCTCCCCCAGCTTTCTTGTAGTCCCCTTCAGCTGTTGTAAAGCTGCTAGAAGGTCACCTGGGAGCCTCTTCTTGTTGGATGAGTGGGTCATATTGGTCAATATTTGCTTAGTAAAGAACACACAGGTATCAAAAATTTGCATTAAACCAGGTTTCCCCAAATACTCATGGTGTCCATACAGCAGTGCTGTCACCTCTGCACACTTAATAAAGCAAAAAGCTTCCACACTCTTCAGCCAGGCTGACAGAATGATGCATTAATTGGCTCCCAGCAACGAGACAGCGGATTCCCAGCTGATCCCACAGTTCAGATGAAGCACGTGTACTCTCACAGTAGTGACGCTCACACTGGTGTCACTGTAATGCACACAGAGAGAGGGCATGCGGTGTCCTCAGGAGTGCTCAGCTCCCAGTGCATGTCCTTTAGGTGCTCTGGACTTTAATTTGGGTCATTATCACCAAACTCCTCAAATCACTGTGTTAAGGACAGAACACTGGAACTGTGTCAGCTACAGGGTGTTGGTGACATTAGAGGTTTTCCAGCTCGTGGCAGGAAGGGGGAGTCCCGTCAGACTCCACCATGAAGGCATATTTTATCGGAGGCGGTGGTGGCTTGAAAGAAGGAAGATTGTTCATACTGAAATAGAAGAGTAAAAATGCGCTGTCACACAAAAGGCAAATAAAAGACTGTTGTAAAACCTTCATGGGAGTGTGATGGACAATCAGTCATGATAAGGGCACCTGATATTTGCTCTTGCACACTATGATTTCTCTTCCATAGCTGCAGCATACCTCCCTGTATTCATTTGGTTTCCTCAGCTCCCAGCCCACAGTTTCACTTTATTTGGTCTATAAAAGAACACATCATGGTCCTAGTGAACCATTCAAAACCCTTGCAGAGATCTTTCGCTCACACTGCTCTCTGAAGGGATATTTAAAGACTTGTAACCTTTTTTTGGTTGATTTATAGCCCAAGAGAAAGGTCTCGTCTGAAATCAGTGACAAAAAATCAATGCCATTTTTATCTTTGATAGGATTTGCAGTCATGTTTCAACACAATTTTCTAGAAAAACAAATGATTCATTATCACCATGATTTTTCAAACATTTTTGTGATGCTATCAGGATTAAAAGCAATTGGCTTTTAGATAATGCTTTCATCAGTAAATCTCCCAGTGTTTCTATTAGGGTATTAAACTTTGGTAATAATTGCAAACTCAAAGCTTCTTTGATTGGGATGAAGTTTCAGGTAGCCTACTTTCACATCGATTATTCACAACTCAAATAGAGTTGCCCTAGAAGTACAATTTCATTAAAACATGTCCTCCAGTAACCATGCGAAATGAAAGAGCAAGAGCACTGGCAGGGAGACTAATAGAAGCTGGGGGCTCTGGGGAAAGGAATCGCCTCATATTCTTCCCTCACACACACTCCAAAGCTGCAGTGCAGAAAAGGAAAGGAAGATTTTTTAATACAGTTTATTTTATAGATAACCCACAGACAGATGAAAGGGCTAAGAATGCTCCACACTTCACAGTGCTGTATGAGAACAAGTGGTGTTAGTGATTGCTGTGCCTCGTGCACCAGGGGTAGTCTCAAATGAAAATGCAGAAATCCAAACAGCTGTCCTCTGTGCCACCCCTTTCACCCCTGCAGTTCCTCTTCTCAGTACTTACATCTCTTTCCGGTATTGACACCATTTCCTGATGCCTAAAACTATCAGAAAGCTGCAGAAGAGGAGCAGGATTGATACCACTGCTGGCCAGGGGAAGTGACTGGCTTTCAGGTTCCTGGTGCCATCTGGGAGGGACACACACAACAGAGCTCAGCCAAATGCCCTCAGAGAGGAGGGAGCCTGGGGCTTGCTGTCTGATCCTCTCTACTTTCTGCCAGGCATGGTACTGATGACAACACAGCCCCAAAGCAATATCACACTGCCAGGTTCCCAGGCTAAGGATCCCACACCCTGAGCTTTCATTTATGGACTCAACCCACTGCTGTTCTGACTGGGTTTGTGGGCTGATTTAAGCCACCCATCGGTTAACATGAAGAGATTATTCAGGCACAGGCTGACAACTATTTCTTCCAAACCCAGCTACTTTTCTCTGTTTCCCTGTGAGCTTCTCTGAGAAGAGGAACAATGTCATGGGGCAGCTAGGCACAGCTGCCAGCCCCAGCCCTCCTTCACACTACCTTGTTTTCCATGTTGCTGGCACCAGACCCTGCCAAAATGTGTGGCCAAGGGCACAGCTTACTTCTCAGCTGGACTCTCATGGGTGACACAGCAACTCTGCCTTACACTGGCTGCCTCCTCTTTGCGGTGCTGGAATCCCCTCTGCCTCCTTCTGCACAGACACCTTTGGGGTGCTGGCAGCTGAAAGAGGTGTCCTTGGGGAGGAAGGAGAGGAAAAGCATGGTCCTCCCTCAGCCATCATGGGGGATGCATCAGTGGGCTGGGTGCCATAGAGGACTGGAGCAAAAACGTTACTCGGTGATACCACCTCCTTGTCACCTCCCATTGTACTGGTGGTATGAACCTCTAAAGGCTCATCAAACCAGTAAGTCACCCAGCCTGGCTTTCAGCCATCGTGGCAACCACCCAGTTGCAGCTGGGTGCCAAGTCCAACACAGAGCATTCACAGTGAGGGTGACAGAGCACTGGAACAAGATGGCCAGGGAGGTTGTGGAGTCTCCTTCACTGGAGATGTTTAAAACCTGGCTGGATGTGTTCCTGTATGACTTGGTCTAGGTGATCCTGCTGTTGGACTAGATGATCTTTTGAGGTATCGTCCAATCCCTAATAATTCTATGAGTCTCTGATTGTGTGCTCTCAGCCCAGAAAGCCAATACTGTTCTGGGATCCATCAAAAGAACCGTGACCAGCAGATTGAGGGACGTTATTCTGACTGTATTCTGACCCTCTGTTAAGACCCCACCTTTTTTACTCCCACGATGAAGGCAGTGTTTATCGTTTGTCTGCAGGGTCCTTGCAGATAGGAAAACAAACACGGCACAACAGT
>VXBP01001528.1:0-22130 GCA_013400115.1 Rhinopomastus cyanomelas
CAATGCCTTTGTCCATGTCACCGACAAAGGTGTTGAACAAGATTGGTCCCAGGACCAATCCCTTAGGGACTCCACTTGTCACTGGCCTCCAGGGACTCTGCTTGTCACTGGCCTCCACTTGGACGTGGATCCATCGACAACCACTCTCTGGGTGCAGCCATCAAGCCAGTTCTTTACCCATCTAGTGGTCCACCCATCAAAGCCATGTTCCACCATCTTGGAGACCAGAACGTGGTGCAGGACAGTGTCAAAGACTTTGCTCAGGTCCGGGTAAATGGCATCCGTCACCTGCTCCTCATCCATTAATGTTGTGACCTTTTTGTAGAAGGCCACCAGGTTTGTCAGGCAGGATTCGCCTTTGGTGAAGCCATGCTGATTGTTCCCAATCACCTCTTCACTATTCTCCTGTCTCAGTAGTGCTTCCCACTTTCTAATCCACCCCAGGATGCCATTGGCTTTCTTGGCCACAAGGACACATTGCTGGCTCATCATCATCCTACTGCCCACCAGGGCCCCCACGTCCCTTTCTCCTACAGCTTGTCCAGGTCATGTTGAATGGCAGCACAGCCTGCTGCTGTGTTTGCCACTCCTTCCAGCTTTATGTCATCAGCAAACTTGCTGACAGTGCACTCCGTCATCCAAGTCAATGGATGCCCTGAAGGAAAAGATACCTTTGTTTGTTAGCCAGGAATAAGTGATGTGAATGTCAGCACATCCAGGGAATGAAAAATCATAGACTCCTAGTGTACTGGGTTGGAAGTTACCTCCAAAGGGCATCTAGTCCAACCCCTCTAACTAGAACAGATTGCCGAGAGCCCCATCCAGCCTGACCTTGAATGGCTCCAGAGATGGGGCCTCCACCACCTCTCTGGACAGCCTGTTCCAGGGATTGCCCACGCTCAGTTTCAATAATATTTTCCTCATGTCCTGCCTCAGTCTGCCTTTTTTCAGCCTCAAACCATTCACCCTTACCCACTACGAACAGTCTTCCCCAGCCTTCTGATAGGCCCTTCTCATGTATTGGAAGGTTTAACTGTTCTGGTGATCCTTTTAGCAGAACTGGTTTTTACACTAGCTTGGTGGAAAAGTGGACCCCTGGTAGGGGCAGGACTTCTGGAAAGAAACAGAACTTGTACTAAATGGGACCTGAACCTATGGCAAGTGAGTCTGGTCCTGCTGAAATAATTGCATTTACTAATAGGATCCTGCTCTGTGAGGAAGAAGATAAATATCCAGGCCATTTATTACAATCAGATGATCAAGCATTTAAAAGAGGCGTTAAAGGGGACGATGCTCACACTATTGCCTTTCCCAGCACTGGCAGCCCAGACATGTATTAGCTGCCCAAGTAGCTCAGCAGCCCTGAACACAGAGTGCTCATCATAGTGTGCTGTGCTGGGTGCCTGGTGAAAATGAACAGCACTTGGTCCAAGGCTTTGGTGCTGCAGTCTGACTGCTCCAGCACTACAGGAAAAGCAGTCAGAGAGCAAAACCAAACCAATAGCTAGGAGAGATCTCAGTGCAACAGCTCAGATCCTTGACACAACCACTTTGTTGTGCTGCCATCCTTACTTTTAGTGTGTTTTGATAGGAGAGGCTTCTCCTTTTAGCCTCAGGCTGACGGCAGTTAATTAAGTAAACACTTCCCTGGATCCGGGGTTGCCTATTCTACGTGTCCATGTGGTTCAAAGCTACAACCCATCTGAACTGTGGTGGGGAGATGGGTCTGGGAAGTGGAAGCCCTTACATAAATAATCACAGTATTTTGTGAATCACTGCTTTATTGCTTTTCATCGTCTCCTCACCTTTCTCTGCTATTTCTTCTCTTTCAGTCTGTTGTGTTTGCTGTCATAAATTGACACAGGAACAAATCAATCTGTCTACTGCTCAGAGCCCTGCTCGTCTGTGTGCCTAAAAGAAAAGACAACAGGTGGAATTCCTGTGGGAGTGCAGGGAAAAGATTTGTTCCTTGCTTCTAGCAATGCAACTAAACCCTGGAGGGCCATTCATTAAGTTTTGACGTTGAATTTTAGAAAAGGAGGGCAACTAATTGGAAGTACTGAATGCTGTACGATCACTTATGTGCCTTGACCTCAAGAGGAAAACCAGACACATCCTTAGTGAGAAATAGAAGACAACACATCTGTTGCACCTCTGAAGATAACCACCCACCTAGTCTGGGGAGCTCTGATGGGTAGTTTAAGGGATGATGTGGAGAACTGGACCCTTTCTCATCCCTTCAAGACCTGAATGCAACAAAAAGGGGAGGGAACATGACAGCCTATGTAGCACGAACGAGCGGGAAGATGTTGTAATTGTCTTCCCCTTCACTTCTCTTCACAAAGAACCAGAACAGCCCCTGCCTGACTACCCTTAACCATGTGGCTACATAATAAAACTACTACTACTACTACATAATAAAAGCAGGAAAAAAAAATGTAATTCTAAGTAATGACCCAAGAGCAGTTACATAATTTTGAAACTACACCCCCGAGCACTTGGTCTAATAATTTATGTAGCTAGCTGTAGAGACCACAGCAGGGACTAGGACATTACCTGGTGGATTAGCCTTTCCTGGATATCAGTGCCACATAAAATATTAATCCCTGTCCTAGCATTATCAATTGTTTCTAGTGTCTATCAACTACGCACCCCACGGCAGGTAGCAGAGGAAAACCCACATGCCAAACTCCAGTGGATTGCAGCAATGAGATGACACAATTGTTTGCAAGACTCAAAGATTTTCAGCATAGGCTGAGCCTCAGCCAGCTTGTTCTGAAAAATTTAGGCCACCACACTTGACACAGTCCCTTCTGTAATGTACCTGGTAACTTCCAGGTAAACCAAAGCAGATATTTTGGAGACAGTCTGGTCTTACAGCTGAGATGAAATTTATGGCATCACTTAGAGAGTTCTGCAATTGTAATTATCCTCATGATACAACTGTGTTCCTTCTCATTATTTTAGGTGCTGTTGTGGCAAGCTTAATGTTTCACACTCATTTATGTGGGGAGAAAAAAATAAACCATTTAGAATGAAGTATGGAACCATGGTATGATATTCCCCAAAATTAGTTCAATTTTAATGAATGTGCAGAAAAAGTAAGTTATGTTTCATTTTAATTCTGGCTAGGACCTGAAATTCAGCTGCAAGGGCTGCTCCAACCCAAGGAGAAAGGCAGTTCTCACACAAATCCCTGTCCTCTCCAGTGACAACAGTGATCAAATTTTCATTAAGACCTTTGAAACATTCCATTGATACCCTTAGGCTATACAATGACCCAAACTAACCCACTTTTAAACCAAGGCGTTTAACCTTGGAGGGGCTTACTCAGTATGAAACAGATGTTTTCCATTTCTTAAGCTAAACAAAACCCAATACATTTGAAATCAACCTTGAGCTTCCCAGTTCACACATAGAATTGCAAGCAGAGTTCCATATTCTTTTCCTGCAGGGTGGAAGAATTTGGTAACATTCAGTTCACAGAATCACAGAACCATTAGGGACTGGAAGAGACCTTGAAAGATCATCTAGTCCAATGCTCCTGCCACAGCAGGATCACATAGACCAAGTAACACAGGAACACATCCAGGTGGGTCTTAAACGTCTCCACTGACGGAGACTCCACAACCATCCTGGCCAGTCTGTTCCAGTGTTTCCTCACTGTGAAGAAGTTCCTTCTCAGACTGATGTGGAACCTTATATATTCCAGCTTACAACCATTGCCCCTCATCCTATCACTAGATGACACTGAGAAGAGCCCGGCTCCATCCCCCTGACACCCACCCCTCAAATATTTATAGACAATAATGAGGTCACCCCTCAGTGTCCTCTTCTTCAAGCTAAAGAGACCCAGCTCCCTCAGCCTCTCCTCATAACAGAGGTGCTCCACCTCCTTCATCATCCTCATTGCTCTACGCTGGACTCTCTCTAGCAGCTCTGTTGCCCTCTTGAACTAAGGAGTCCAGAACTGGACACAATACTCCAGATGTGGTCTCACCAGGGCAGAGTAGAGGGGGAGAAGAACCTCTCTTAATCACTGCTTCGACCAGACCCACCTTGTTGGTGAGTACAAGATCCAGCAGTGCTCCTCTCCTAGTGGGCTCTTCCACCATTTGCATCAGGGTAGTTAAAATCCCCCATGAGAAACAGGGCCTGTAGCTGTGAGGCTGCTGTCAGCTGCCTGTAGAAGACCTCATCAACTTCCTCATTCTGATCTGGAGGTCTTTAATAGACACCCACAACAGTGTCACCCATGCCAGCCTGCCCCCTAATATGCACCCACAAACTCTCAACTCTCTCCTCTGCTGCCCTTGGACAGAACTCAGTACATTCCAGTTGTTCTCTCACATAGAGGGCAACTCCTCCACCCCGCCTTGCTGACCCGTCCCTTTTAAAAAGGACATTCCACATTCCAGTCATGCGAGTTTCCATTACATTTTCACAGGAGTCTTTCTAAAGTACCAATATCTGCCTGAAGAAAACAGTTTTCCACAGTGCCAAAAATGAGAATGGAACTGTAATTTACAATTTTAACAAAACAGCATGGGTTTTGTGACACTGGGGACTTAAATATAAATAAATAAGTCAGAGACATTGAGGCTAAGGCAATATTTTGTGTCAGTGCTTCACTTCACGGGAATAAATCCGTGCCAGAAGAATAAGATAGCTTAGCATCACTAGAAGCCACACTGATGCTCATTCCTTCATGATTCTCAGCACAGGTCTGTGGTACCCAGATTCCAAACTGATACTAAACACCTGCACTTTGAATTGCGCCAGGAATAAAATGTGCTGCGACCTTCATGATCCTCGTATACCACTCATGAAAAATAAACTGCCCCAAGCTTATCTGTTTTTCTTACACTAAAAGAGAACAAGAGTTCTTAAAAGACAATCCTTCCTTCTGTTTGTACCTGTAAATAGACATTAAAGACACGTATGGACACGAGACTTCAGGACACAGTTCAGTGGGCATGTTGCTGTTGGGTTGACAGTTGGACTTGATGTTCTTACAGGTCTTTTTTAGCTTTACTGATTCTGTACAGACACACATACATGCCCCCCCCCCCCCCAGCTTTTTCTTCTACCCTCAGTCTTCACTATAAACTAAAGCATCTCAGAGAAGAAAAGGGGATACTTCTATTGTATGTGTGATTTACTCATCACCAAATCCATCTAAGCAGCAAAAGGGAAAGATGTGACAGTTTCTAGGCATGCTTATATTATTCCCCTAGGGAGAAGCCTTTCTTCAATTACACTATTCACTTCCCAAGGCTGCTTTGTAGTTGGAGTGAAGTTTCTTTGATTAATATGTGAATATATATTCTTCCAGCTTTCTTAGATCATTAGTAATTGCTGCTTTGTGGCACACACTTCCAGCTGAGATTTTCACAGGGACAATTAAACTTCAGCATCATTCCCTCTGTTCTAAGTTGCTGAAATAACCATCTATTCAAGATCTGCAATAAAAGGAAATTGTCACAAATACTTTGGAGCTCCTTGCAAAGCAGAGTACTGGCTTTTTCAGGAAATCTCTTGTAGTCCTGGAAAAAAGGGTGTTTAAGAGCAGTAGAGAATTTGCAGACCCTGCTAAGCAGAACCACAAAAATGATGAAGGGAATGGAACATCTCTCTTAAGATGAAAGGCTGAGGGACCTCGGTTTCTTTAGCTTAGAGAAAAGGAGACTGAGGGTTGACTTCATTAATGTTTATAAATATGGGAGAGGTGGATGTCAGAAGGATGAAGCCAGGCTCTGCTCAGTGGCACCTAATGATAGGACAAGGGGCAATGAGTGTAAACTGGAACAGAGGAGGTTCCACATCATTGTGAGAAGGAACTTCACAGTGAGAGTGACAGCACTGGAACGGGCTGCCCAGGGGTGTTGTGGAGTCCCCTCTGCAGATCTTTAAAACTCACCTGGATATGGTCCTGTGCAACTTGATCTAGGTGATGCTGCAGTGGCAGGGGGGTTGGAGTAGATGATCTTTCTAGGTCCCTTCCAGTCCTTAATGTCCTGTGATTCTGTTATTCTGTGATTCGGTATTTACACTTTTAAAACAAGTTTGTCATATCTGTAAGATTCATTCCAGATTCTTGCAGCTGACATTGGGTGCCATTTCCTTATGACCCACCATGATGTAAGATACTAATCGAGGTAAATAAAGAGACAACATTTACTCAAGTTTCCAGCCAAAAAGGATAAGGCATCAAACTGCCCTTGAACAGACAGTGCCTTGAAGCAGGTAGCAGCGCTGCTCCAAGGACTGTAATGACAAAAAACAATCCCAAAAGCAGACACAAAAGTCTCTCAAATCAATATCATTTTAACTTCATTTCCATTTGCATCAATATTTTTCCTCAGTGCATGGAAACTGAGGCTCCATTTAAAAGTTCTACTTGATGATTCAAGGATAAGGATTGTTGTTGGGACATACTTTGCTCTCCTTTGACAAAACTCTAGCTTTGAATATCTTTTATAATGTTCCTAATTTGAAGGCAGCCACTCACTGGCAGAACAATCTTTAAGTTCCGAAAATTTCCCCCCAGCGTTTGATGCAACTTATACCTCAGCAAAGGTCAGTTCTTGCTTTAAGACTATTGAGAAAGGTAATTTGACCGGATTAATTTAGACTTCACTCTGAAACTTGGTTGACATTTTTAGATGAAAAGTGAGTGATGGTAGTAAGGTGCAAGAAAGAAAAATCTGTCTAAGCCGGTTCTGCTTAGCCACAGAATGATCAGAAAATTTTCTCGTGCACACAGATTCAACCTAAACCCACAAATTTCTCCATTTCTGTTCCCATATGGAAGTCAGTTCTGGATCTTAACAGTTTCATGGACTTTTTTTCGCGCTGCCGCAATAGTGATTTATACATTTCTGCCAGGCTTATGATGTTGGCACCTCAGAAACATCAATGTTTTATGTTATAATCCCCATCTCAGAGTTGTTGGGCTCCAGTGCCATGACCAGAACTCAAGAACCAGATACCAGCTCACACTCACTGCATTCACAGTTAAAAATGAAGGGCAGAAATCAAAAGATTACAATTTTCAGGACTGAAATTAAAGTAGAAAAATGATGGAAGTATTCTATGTTTGGAGGAAAACAAGAGACACATAGAATTATTTAGGTTGGAAAAGAGGGGCATCCCTCTCTTTTAAGATCTTTTAATACCTTTAAGATAGAGTCCAACCATGAACCTTGCTGTCCCAAGACCACCATTAAATCACATCCCTAAGCAACAGAGCTACACAAGTTGTGAAGACATACGGGGACAGCGATTCAACCAGCTGGAGGTGCCTCCCTGCACGTAGAGCATAGATGAACTTTGAAAGATCCTCAATCAGCAGAACAAAGTGTCAGGACTGTGAAATCAATTAACGTGTCTCTGCTCAGAGGGATTTATGTCCAGGAAGCTCCTAAGAATTTCTTTGCCTTTCACAGTGGAGCAGCAGTACGCATTTTCACCGTACCCGTTTTGCTCAGCCGTGCCTTACAAGGCAAGAGACAGCGCTCGTGTAAGTTATGCCTCATGTGAAAACAAGACACAAAACATAGCTTTAGATCCATTATTACTTTGCACGCTCCAAACAGCCAGAAACAACACCAACAGCTGCAGGTGCAAAGACTGAAATTCTACAAATCACACAACCACAGTGGGGTTTGGGCTTTATTTCTGCCTTTCTGTTAAGGCTGTATCAAAGCACAATAGTTACAAATTACTGCCTTCACTACTGTTTAGGTCATCAGTTTCTGTTGGATAAATTCTCACCTGCAAGACGGTAACAAAGCCGGGTAAGCTGTTTGAGCTGAAAACCTGTTCTATTTCTTAAGTGCTGATGTATACAACTTTGGAAGGTTTTAAAGACAATTAAAGAAAACAGCCTAAAGAGTACATACACTCTACAAATAAAGGAACTAATGTTGGTTTAATCCTGGATGTCCCTTTGCATACATACATACATTGGCCATACATATGTTTATGCACACGTGCATGCTTGCACTTTTACATAAACATGCATACAACTGTAGCCTCCTATTAACACATTAATACATGTAGAAACATGCTTTGGATTAAATCATGTCATTTATCCATGAGGCTCTAGCTGGACAAGAGCGGCTAATAATTTTCCTTCCATCACATATATGTAATTATGTAGGAAGGAAAGTGAAGTGGCTGAAAGTTCATGCTGGAAGACTGACATGATGTCAGGTTTCATAAGTAATAAGATGTGGAAAATGTCAAATTATTGCTGAGGGAGAAAATGTCAAGGATGCACAGAATTAGACATCTCATGTAGGAGTTTCAAGGGGCAGGAAGGTGCTGAAGGAAGATTATGACCCATGTTCACACACTGGCTTTCAGGACAGAGTGATGATGCCTCCAACTCAGGTGCAGACCTGTTTTGCTTCATTGGTACCTAGGAAACATTTCAGTCCAGTGTCTTTTCTCAACTGTCTCCACAAAGAGCTCAGGTTCTTTAGTATTGCTCTGATAACAGCTTTGGTGGACCTACAGCCTTTTACTTCAGCTGAGGATTTTCCCTCTTTTCTGGCCTTTTCTGTGTGATTATTTTCTGAGACTTTGCAGAACAACTCTTGAATACTAAAGTGCATCTTTTACTAGCTAAATCTTGAAATTACATGTCATGCCAAGAAACACTGGCTAACCAGACTGGCATGTCCCAGTTTCAGGACGTCTTTAATAGGACAGTGCATATTGCAGCCTACACCCTCAATCTTCCATGATCAAAGAACTTGAAAGTGATTAGGCAGCTTTCATCAGTAAACGCTTCATTGTAAATCACAGCAGCTATTCTGGTTTGCTTTTTCTTGTTTGTAAATTGGCTGCTTTCCCCTCCACCTTCCAACAGTTCCACGTGTCTGCCAAGGGAAATCTCTAAAACTTTATGGTACATCTGGGTGGACGATTAACCAGTCTTAGAATTTGAGAGTTGTCCAGCCACAGAAGGTAGCTGGTAGGAAGCATTAAATGTAGTAGCTACCCATCATTCAGGACATACTACTTCTCTCCCCTGTCTCGGGTAGGACTTCCGTATTGCTAGCGGGGTAAAAAGAAGAGGAAGAACCCCAGCAGTATCCACAAATCCCACCATTCAGGTGTTTTCTGTCTGGAAAGCTCTGCACATATGCTACTTGTACCCTGAATTTCCAGAAACACAACCCACCTGCCTTAAAATTACATTCAACACTTTAACTCCACTGTGTTTGTTCTTCTTAAGACTAGCTAGAGTAGCATTGTATCTGAATGTAGATGGTGACACTGGTGATGTCTAACACTAACCCTTCTCTGAATGTTGTTCGCGTAATTTGGAATCATGGTTTGGCTTTGTAACAGCAAGAACAGGTTGAAAGCACAGCCTGTATAAAGAGGAGGAACACACTCCTAAGCATTTTGTTGCAAGTCGGATGTATCTTGATTACAACTGAATGTTCCGTCTCCTTAGAAGGAGGGAAAACCTCAGAACATCTCTGTAATCTCAGACGATCCCATTTGAGACAGCATTAACATGAGTTGGGCTTTAAATATTAATCTATCTGCATTGAAATGGTGGGTATTTGCACTTAAAAATCCATATTTTATTATGATTTCAATGTTCTGTAATAATTTTCTTAATGTAGATCTCAGCATTTCAAACTTCAGTACAGCCTCATCTATTTTTCATGCTGGATAAAACAGCTTATAACTACATCTTCTTCTTCCCTACCTAATATAATTTGAAAAAGATACATATCAGTAGATAAAATATTTCATTTTTAATATCAAGTCAAGAAGGAATTCTCAATATTAATATAAAGTTTCCTAGAGAAAGCAGGAGTATTGCCGTGATACTTAGGAGTAGATAATTTGGTTTCTATTGGAAGAATGCAAAGCTAACAGAGGGTAACTTATAGTTAAGTAATAAAAAGTTTAAAAGTTACTTCCCAAAGGTATAAGAAAAGCAGAAGAAACCTCAGTGCAAGACACACTCACCAACACGGTAAAACCTACATACATAACCATGCAATTACTTGTGTTCCCTATGACAAAAACAAGAAATGCATCACAAGAAACTAAAAATGGGCCAGAGACAGGTCAATTAGCATGGCAAGACAAAGCAGGAAGGCTGCTTTCTATTTTCTAGAATTCTGAATTATTTTTATTTGTCAATAGTTGGATCAAAAAAGTTTAAATTATCTACATTTTCATCAAAACACAGAATTTTTCTTTAGATCTTTTTATTTACACTGGATTTGTTCACCCTATTTTTAAGACTTTGTAGCTATTAATCTTCTGTTATCTCTTTATCTTATTGTAGTTAGTTCCTTGCCGCTTTGGAACTACATGACTGATCTGTGTCTTATCCTTTTGCATGGAATTATAGACCTGATTTATCTCTATCACATCCACTCCCTCTCCTGTTATGAGGTCTGACACAAAGAGATTGCAGTAGCTGAAAAACATAACTGGAAAGCCAAAAGAAAGAACAGCTCTGTTGTTCATTGTTGATTATCATTGTGTTGTCAGGAACTGTTGATTTACATTCTTGGGTTCCTGTAGCTGTAATGGACCTAACCCACATGAAGATGAGACTCTAAGCTAAGGAGTTACATCAAAAGCCAATCAACTGCTTTGACTACTTCACCTTCTCACCATCTTGCAGACTGATGACTTTCTCCTTATTCCATTACTTTTTAATAAACAGAGAGGTTTAAGGATGCTCTTAAATCCATAGCACTGCAAGCATATTAAAGAAAACACAATGTCTCATGCTTTACTGGTGCAATTATTTACACAACAAGGATGCCAGCAGAACTGGAGATAGCAGCACACAGTGTCTGCTTAATCCTGTTGAGAGGATGCAAGAAAACCACAGCCTGTGAGTAGAGTTTTGCTGGAGTGTCTTGTAGGGATTAATTTCACTAGAAAAAGGCTACAGCAGCTGTTCTCATTGCTTTCGAACAACAATCCTTCTCACTGTAAGATTGGATAATGTTGTTTCTCCCCTCTTTTGGATTAAAATACTTGGGTGGTGTGACAGCCCTTGTACACCTTAACAAGGGCTAATTTTATTGCCTGAAGAAGTAAATCATAGAATCATAGAATTGTAGAATCATTAGGGATTGGAAGGGACCTCGAAAGATTGTCTAGTCTAATCCCCCTGACACAGCAGGATCACATAGACCAAGTCACAGAAGAACACATCCAGGTGGGTCTTAAATGTCTCCAGTGAAGGAGAATCCACAACCTCCCTGGGCAGCCTCTTCCAGTGCTCTGGCACCCTCATTGTGAAGAAGTTCCTTCTCAGATTTATGTGGAACCTCCTATGTTCCAGCTTACAACCATTGCCCCTTGTTTTATCACTAGATGACACTGAGAAGAGCCCGGCTCCATCCTCCTGACACCCACCCCTCAAATATTTATAAACATTAATGAGGTCACCCCTCAGTCTCCTCTTCTCCAAGCTAAAGAGAACCAGCTCCCTCAGCCTCTCCTCATAAGGGAGATGCTCCAATTCCTTCATCATCCTCGTTGTCCTACACTGGACTCCCTCCAGCAGCTCTGTTGCCCTCTTGAAGTGAGGGGCCCAGAACTGGACAGAATATTCTGGATGTGGTCTCATCAAGGCAGAGTAGAGGGGGAGAAGAACCTCTCTTGATCTGCTAACCACCCCTCTTCTGATACACCTCAAGATGCTGTTGACCCTCTTTGGCCACAAAAGCACACTGCTGGCTTATGGTCATCCTGCTGTCCACCAGGACTCCCAGGTCCCTTTCTCCTACACGGCTCTCCAACAGATCAGTCAACAACGTTTACTGGTACCTGTGGTTGTTCTTACCCAGATGCAATATTCTACACTTACCCTTGTTATACTTCATTACATTTCTCTCACCCCAGCTCTCCAGTCTGTCCAGGTCTTGCTGAATGACAGCAGAGTCTGCAGTGGTATCGGCGACACCACCCAGCTTTGTGTCATCAGCAAACAGACAGTGCACCCTAATCCCTACTCCAAGTCATCAATGAATAGATTGAACAGGACTGGTTCCACCTCTGACTCCTGGGTCACTCCACTACAAACAGGTCATAGGATCATAGGATCATAGGTCTTCAACTAGACTCTGTCCCACTGACCACTACTCTCTGACTTGTATCCTGTAGCCAGTTCACGTTCCACCTCAATAACAGAATCCCTTGGGCTGGAGAAGACCTTCAAGATTATCAAATCCAACCATGAACCCAACTCCCAAACCACTGCCAAACCCTATCCCTGAGCTCCAGATCTCCAGAACTGTGAAATATGTCCAGTGATTCAACCTGGGCAGCCTGTTCCAAGGCCTGATGGCCCTTGCCATGGAGAAGTTTGATGTTTGTTCTAAGGTAATGACCTGCTGTCATCCTTCGTGAGGACATGCAACTGACTTGTCTTAGTAAGCTGTCACTGTAGCCACCTCCCTTGTGCTGCTGACTACATGAACAGCTGCATCAGTGACCGTCAGTTTGGGTGAAGCCACTTAGGCACTGGACTTTGACAGAAATCACCACTGGTACCTGTCTAACCCTGCAGTTGTACCCACGTTACAGTAGTGTAACCAGTATTTTCTTTTTCCCAAACATTCCAGTGACTGAGAGAAGAGTACGGGACATGAGCTGCTGTGTGGCTGATCAAAAGGAGCCAAAACACCTTAGATCAGAATTTGATCTAAGGTGTGGAGTGGTGTCAGCAGCTTAAAAAGAATGATAATTAGTGTTTGAAGCTGCTGGTGACAATGATAGGCATTTACTTATTTATTGTCAGCATGGCCCTTTTGTCTAACTAGAAGAAAGATTTACAAGGCCCAATACCTGGAGACAGAAGTGGGGTTGTCAAGGTAAGAAAAATAAGGAGAAGCAGCAACCGTTTGATGACAGTGTATCCCAAGAACCCATTTTAATTTCAGCTTTCTGCTGTATTTCATCCATATTACAGAAATAGCACTGGAGGAGATATAAAGCCCTGAAACTATAAATCTGTATTTATGGCATGGTGGTGTCTGACTCACTCAGGATTTCCCCAAGACATTGTATTCATCTCCAACGCTCTCTGATTGATGGGCATCTTTGAAGTCCTTCTCTCTTCAAACAGCTTTCTATTAATTGTCTCCTCCTGCTTTGCTCCAGCATCTTCCATGCCAGCTGCTCCTGCTCAAACCCTTCATGGACGTGTTACAGCGAGATGGAGTTGTTGTGCATGTTAATCTGGCATTACTGTCAACAACAAATCCATCACAGGCTGAGCTGGTAGAATGTCAGTCAGGAAATATGTTTCTTCATTAATTCGTCTATATTTTGCATTTCAATAATGCAAAGCATCATTCTGCTGTGCTTAACCAAAGAGTTCTTTCATAGATACAAGAATAGACCAAACCTTAGCAAGTATTTCTGTGATATTTATGAAGATCAATTGTCTAATAGGAGTGAAACAGACACAACACATCTAAAACTTCCTTACTATATGTGAAATTATTTCTCGATGTGGTATTTAACTTAATTTAACTTTAGTAGAGACAAAACCTAATGCAGACACAAGTGTTTATCTCTAGATTATATTTGTTGACCCAGTGCTTCTCAGGTTCTTAAATTTCAGCAAAGCCCCTATTTACAACAGTATCTTGACCCAAACAAGCAGCATTTCCACAAAGTGCCAAGAGGAATATTTTCATCTCTTCACAGAAACTGGTTTTCATCCAGAAACAATTCCATTTGTCTGGTCACCCTTCTGCTCAGCTTTCCTCCTCATGTGCCACAGACATAACCTAGTGCCATTAAAAACATAGATGTGGATGTATTGATTTTCCTGGCTGTCATCAGGCAAGTGTGGGAATCTCCTACAGGGGCAAATGGAGTTTGCTGCCAACATCATATGGTCACTTTATTTTCTGCCTTTTTTTTTTTTTCCTTTTATATTTAATTTCTTTTCTTAACAGCTTAATCTGAAGGTCAGCAGAAAAGCTGGTGTCATGTAAAACATGAAGGTAATTAACCTGTCCCCAGGCACATAGAATCACAAAATGGTTTGGAAAGAATCTCCAGAGGTCATCTAGCCCAACACCCTTACAACAAGCAGGGACATCTCTAACTAGTATAGAATGCCCAGAGCCCCATCCAGCCTGACCTTGAATGGCTCCAGGGATGGGGCCTCCACCACCCCTCTGGGCAGCCTGTTGCAGGGATCCCCACTCTCAGATTCAAGAACTTTTTCCTCATGACCACGACCCCTCATCCTACAGTTCCGTACTCTTTGCTGTCTCCACACTGGTTTGTCAGTGTGTTGCACTACCTAGTTGTGCCTCCCAGACCTAGAGATCCTCTTGAAATGGAAATGATCACTAGCACACACAAGCTGTTCTTTTGCATGAGGAAGAGAACAACCCACCCTTACAAGGGGCTTACTCACAGCATTGGCTTCTTGTTCTATCTACATGATCACGGGCTAGTGTTACACACTCCACACTCATCTAACCCTGGGACACATCACCAGCAGCTTTTCTGAAGAGCATTACTGCCTGAGTGAAGCTGATCTATGTGCCTCACACCTTGAGGTTTCAACACGCAGTCAGAATTTCTGCCTTTGTTCCTGAGATTGAGCTGTCATAGATTTAAAACAGGGATATTTAACCAGACAGCAGCATAAGGACCACAAAGGGCATGATTTAGGTATCCAAAGCAGAGCTGCATGTCGTACTGCCAACCACAGCAGTCAAAAGGAGAAGACTTTCAGGGTCACATTCTATATAAGCTGTATGAGTGTGGGAGAAGGTAGAGCTGACCACAGTGAAATCTCTGAGGTGAAGGGTTTGTGAACCACAGTAAGATGCCAAGAGCATTCTGAAAACCACCAAAAGTACCAAGTGGTAGCCACTGTCAGCACCCAGTAACACCAGTGAAACACTGACATGAATTAACCAGAGCACTAAATGGATCAATCTAATCTTAACGTTAATTAGATGTGACTAGAGGTGGAGCAAATCCATGGAACTGCTACTTAAGGCTGACCCAGAGGGCTTCAAGTGGTAATTCCATATGCCAGTGGTGCTCAGAAAGCCAAGATCTGAAACAGATGCTAACAATAAACCAGCAATTTCTTCTAGCTTCAGCAGAAATGAATCTAATTTCAAATGCCTATAGTTGTAGTCTCTGCCTAAGACTGACAGATTAGAATGACTTGGAATCAGCCAGGAAGGTTCTTTGTAATTCATAACAAGATAAACACAGTGATCTGCATTTAAAAACAAAAATCAATCTGAACCCTTGCTTGGAAACAAACGTGCAGCCATTCTGAGCACTGGATCAATTAGTCTGGCAGCTTGTAACTGCCAGTTTTTGAGATTTAAATTGAAATTCCCATTCGAGGTACCAATGCAAATGGGTACAAGGGGCTTTAATCACCAAGTGTGCTCCTCACTAGAGGTATGATCCATAGAAGGGAGGCCCAGGACTGCCTCACATCAGCACTCAGGTGTTCTTGGGGACACATGAGGAGCCAGAATGAGCAGCTCAAGGTGAGGTGACCAGATATGGACAGCAGATCTCAAAGGCATGGCCACTGCAGGGCTGATACACGTCCCCTTTTTTTTTCTTTTCCAATCTGCATCGAGTCCTGAGTTTGTGTTGTTTGGTTTGTTGGAATGTTTTTTCTTTTTTAGTTTTCTTTCATTTTGAAAATAACTCAATCCTTCATACAAGGAGGGGGAAAAATACTTTATGAAGAGATTGGAGACTTCATCCACTCAGATCCATAGAGAAAACAAACTTCTGCTTCTTTATCAGTCTCTGTTTATCTCCTTGCAAACTGTCTTGTTAGACTTGTTAGAGTCCCTCTGGGTGACTTACTGCAAATGCCTTTCCCTTGGCACATTGCTCATCAGCTCTTCCCTGCCTCTTTCTCTTCTGGGAACTCAGAAGATGCCGAGCACAGATCACTACAGTAACACAAATGCTGTGCTTTAACAACTGAGTGGTTTTTCTCTGACATGAGAAAATATGTGACAGCAGAGGACAAGCACCAATGCCAAGGGGATGCCTAGCCCAGAAAAGGATTGTTCTGCATCTTCATGTAGGACACAGTGTTGATGTTGCGTTTGCTTCGTTGCAGTGCCTTCCCAACGTGGAGTGTGAATGAAGATTTGTAGTAGGTTTGTTGTGTAGTGGTTAGCTTAGAAAGCTGGTGGAATCCTTCCCTTGGTAGATGGATTATCACATGGGCCAGTGAATTTGAGTTTGAAAGCTACAATTCTTTTCCCAGAACTCTAACTGTGACAAACAGTATTGTAAGTTAGTATCACACTATCCTTTGGACAGAGTGAAAGGAACTCTGAAAAAGTAAAGCTCATGACTTAAGTGATGTGTGTAGAGCACAGCTACAGAGGCTGTGGCTTAAAATAGACCAAATTAATTATTAACTTCTGGACATCTATGCAGCAGATGAATCTGATCTGAGAAGTTCCCCTGAGATGACTGAGCAGAACTGAAGACTCTGGTGTCCTGGGAAGGTGTGGCCCAGATGCGAGATGGGAGCCAGATGCAGCAGCACTGGTACATTGAGCAGACAAGAGCCATGGTGATGACTGCAAGTGGCAGAAACCATGAATCAAGTTTTGCTGCTCATGATGCAGTTTCCTCTACATTGTGCAGAAATAGTGTCTTTAATAGTGAAGAAATTGATAGTCTTGTCATTAAGATAATTAGCCACAATGCCATGTCTACATCCTCTGTTCTCCATGGAAGTCTCCATTTACATAGTTGGCTGAGATAATGGTCTTCACGTGGTTGGAACAGCTCTCCTATATGAGGAAAGCTAAGCAGATTAAGGCTTTTCAATTTGAAGTAGAGATAAGTGAGGAAGACATGATAGAGGTCTATCAAAATCAATGTAACTATGGAAAAGTGCACAGAGGACAATTAATCATCTTTCTTCTAATGCAAGGATTAAGGGGAAAGTAAAAGAAATTAACAGATTTTAGAAATCGTAAGAAAAATGTCCACACAGAAAATGCAATGACAACTGTCGAACTGATGGTAAGGTTTGCCATCACTTTTATGCAAGACATACTGGAAGAAAAATGCACCGGGATTTCTCTCCGTGCAGGAACTATCTGTGTCACATGATTTACGCTGCAAATCACAGGAGGTTTGGAGAACATACCTCAGAAATACCACTGAGAGATGTCCACTGCTCTCTGCTGCAGCAGGTAAGAGATCTTGTCTTGATATATGTCTGACCTGGCCTGAGGCAGTGATCTTAGGTCATTACTGATAGATGTGCAGCCACAGAAAGCTACAAGAGAGTGGATACTCAGCTGTAATCAAAGCCATGGTAGCCATTATTGCTGGTGGGATTGAACACTACACAAGAGCACCCTCCCTACACTAAACATATGCTTCCAGTGAAGAACTTACAGCAATGAACTGGTTATCATCTTGAACACCTCCCTTGACCCTATTTGTAAAGAGCTGATTTCATTTTAGGTTTTCTAACTCCTCAACTAAGTGACTTGAAACTGGAAAACAAACTTCAGGACTTAGTACAAATGTGGTAGAAAACAGCACTTGACTTCAATGTGAGACATCAGAGCAGTGATGAACTAAAATTCTTACCAAGAATTGACCGTGGTTAAAGCTGTTACACGGGTGCAGATTTCAAGTAATTTGCTTGTTCAACAGATTACTCTGGGATGGTATAGGTCAATCTGCTTTACCCTCAGCTGCCAAGAACTTGGGTTTTTCTTCCTCTAACATTAAACTTTAACAAAGAACTTTAGACATTAGGAAATGAGAACCCAAACTGGTTTGGTCCTGCTCCGGCAGGGGGGTTGGACTTGATGATCTCTTGGGTCCCTTCCAACCCCTAATATCCTATGATCCTGTGACAGAAGTTCTCACCTTCCCATGAGCTTGACATTGCACAGAAAGTTGGGACAGCTCAGAAACTAGACACTTCTGGTCAATCCAAACTGCCTGACCCTGCCTTCCTTCATCTTATTTCTCCTCTTGAACTACTTTTACTCCTGGTTTACTCCAGAAGACAATGAAACGTGTTTTTAGGATCAATAACGGTGATTAACACAATTGCCAGGGTGCCAGTCTGGTCCCCTAGTAAACATCCAGTCATCAGTTTAAACAAATAAAAAGAAGAAGAAAGGTTATTATAGAATCATAGAATCATTACGGATCGGAAGGGACCTCGAAAGATCATCTAGTCCAATCCGCCTGCAACAGCAGGATCACCTAAACCAAGTCACACAGGAACCTGTCCAGTCGGGTCTTGAACATCTCCAGAGAAGGAGACTCCACAACCCCCCTGGGCAGCCTGTTCCAGTGCTCCGTCACCCTCACTATGTAGATCAGGACCTAGACTATTAACAATTAAATAAAGATTAAAGATGTATTAACCTAGAGTCTGTTTGTGGACATTTAGGGAGGGATATGGAGCTGCTGGAGAGAGTCCAGCATAGGGCAACGAGGATGAAGAAGGAAGTGGAACACCTGTCTTATGAGGAGAGGCTGAGGGAGCTGGGTTTATATTTAATGTTTATAAATATTTGAGGGGTGGGTGTCAGGAGGATGGAGCCGGGCTCTTCTCAGTGTCATCTAGTGATAAAACAGGGGGCAATGATTGTAAGCTGGAACATAGGAGGTTCCACATCAATCTGAGAAGGAACTTCTTCACAATGAGGGTGCCAGAGCACTGGAAAAGGCTGCCCAGGGAGGTTGTAGAGCCTCCTTCACTGGAGACATTTAAGACCTGCCTGGATGTGTTCCTGTGCGACTTGGTCTAGGTGATCCTGCTGTGTCAGGGGGATTGGACTAGATGATCTTTGGAGGTCCCTTCCAATCCCCTGTGATTCTGTGTGAAACTGAGCCCTCCTCTGGCAACTGAGCTGGAACCCAGGTTCATTCCTCAATGCAAATGCAAATCAGCTTTGTTTTTATTGCTCAAGGGCAGAGTAATCAGCCCTGATAAAAATTGCTGAAGGCACCTCCCTGCCATCTCTGTTATGTTTGCAAATTTTGCCAAGAGAAAGGAAATTGAGAAAGCCTCAGCTGACTCCCTAAATGTGTACAAACCCATGCAGAGGGGAAAATATCTGCCAGGGAGAAGGTATATTCCTGTGCCACATCCATACCCAGCTCATGTGGTGACAGTTATTAACATCTTGACATGGACTTGGGCTCAAGCCAACCTCAAACATCTCATTTTATCCAGTACACAGGACTAGCCTTATCTGCATGAGAGATCTGTCCAAGTCAGCATGTTCAAGTCCTCGTACAAGTTATGAAAGCTGTGAAAATAGGCTCTCTTTTATTTCTCATGATTTTATTAAGTCTGGAGAACAAAAAGGAGTCTTTGTTTCATTCTCTATCAGCGCTGAATAGACTCTTTGATGACAGTAGTAGTCATCAGTGCTAAAACAGCAGTCAACATAGCCCAAACACTGTCAGGGTCCTCTTTTGATTTATGGTATTAGAAAGCTAGCAACCTGGAAACTGCTTTGTTAAAAAACAAATACATGAATGAACACTAAGTCCACGCAGAACTCAGATTTTCTAACACTGGTTTTCTGTGCCTGAAAGGGAAAGGTCTGACAAAAAGCTTGGTTTGGTTAAAAATAAGTAAATAAAGACAATTTTTCAACCATTATATTTGTGTAGAAAATGCACAACCATGACATCATTAGGAAAACAAGCACCAGTCAAATCCATACCCCCTTCCCTAGGTTTTCCAACATGAATAAGTGAAATAACCAGAAAAAGTGCAGCTAAATGGAAATTGCTGCCGCATACTCATGCAACAAAAGAAGTCTTCAACAACGTAAATTTCACATTAAACCTTTAAATACAACTCACTTTTTCTTGTCTTTCTTATATTGATGGTCATGTTGTCCAGTCAAGAAATAAAAGGCACAAAGAATAAAACAAAAGGCATCTAATTCAGCTGTCAACAGCCACAGAGATCAGAAGCTGTTGTGTAGACAGAAATGGTGTTTTTAATGGGAAAAGAAGCTACATACAATTAGGAAACTCCAATTCACCTGCAGTGACCACTGAATTTGTATGACTAGATCAATATTAGAACACAAAATGCCAGTGATTAAGTGGGCAAATACAAAATTCTGCTGAGACTGGATCAAAAGTCTCTAAGATGTAATTGGAATAAATGGGGTCTCCTGGTGAACCCTTCATTTCTCTCTTTAAAATACTATTTCATATGTTTTGTCACTTCATATAAACACTTGAATCACATGGGAAAATCTATTAATGGCTGCTTGTTTTTTCTCTCCTCTTAATCACTATTGAACTAACGTATAGACTTATTAGCAGCAATCTCATCATTACTCTGTAACAAGTAGATAAAAATTCCAGTAATTAATTCCCACTTCTCCAGCCGAATGTAATGGAATGGTGATTAATGACTCCCCAGGCTTGAGGTGGAAAATGATTCAGGGTAATCTAAAAGAGTCTGGTGAAAAGTTTTATGCTCTTCGGTTACTGAAGCTGACATAGAACACCACCCTCTGCTCAAATCACAAGTCCTGTGGCCACTGTGACTTGGTTGGTATTGCTTGGCTGAGCATAAGGTGGTCATGTCTTCATGTTCCTCTTGTCTACTTCAACTACTGAAAATTAGCATAGGTCAGTGACATCAAGTATCACGATAACATGCTTACTGTTAACAACATCAGGTCCTATTTGGATGCAAATGCCCATCACAGGTATCACCCATGAAATTCTTTTACTTGGTACAGTGGGATTAATGATTGGACTTAAAGGTCTTTTCCAACCTAAATGATTCTATGACAGTGTCTCAGAAGAGGTCCACATGCAGTGACACAGGAATGGACACATGAAATGACCCTGTTGAGGAACAGGTAAGCAGGTGAGGCTACAACAGCTGCTGGTTCTGAGGAGCTGTGACAGATGAGCCAAAACCTCACATCTGAGCTGTCTTCTAGCATCAGGTTTTCCACAACAAACCTGAAGCTTCTCTGCCAGAGGACAAGAAATGAGCTGAACACTCAAGCACATGCAGTGCTTTTATAAAAACACATCTTTTCTGTTATCTGAGATCACTAGTGCTGCCAAAAGGAGGTTTCCTGTAGGAACAGAAGGAGGCACAAAAGTGAGAGCTCTTGATCTCACTATTGCTGCTTTACATATCTAATTTATACAACTATGTTCCTCTAGTCTTATGCTGCTGTGATTGCTGCACCCAAAGGAGTACTGTTGATGGAGAGCAGGTAAAAAGCCAGGGTGAATCCCACCCTACTGTCTCACTCAGCATTGAACACCTCATCTTGCATTAGATGCTATAAACTGATACAACTTTAGGTAAGAGGAACCAAAAAAAGAAAGAAAACCACCCCTTCATTCCAGTATTAGTTCTATAGCTGCAGATAAGTCTCCACAAGTAAAAAGTACAGAGAGGTCTCTCCGTTCCAGGCACAGGCAACTGAACTTCTCTGTATAGTTTCAATAAAAACTAAGCATCCCCCACAGTTCAACAAACAACCCAAAAAACCAAAGCATCATCCAAACCAAAAAACCCAAGTAACCCCCAGCCCAAATAAAGTATCCCCCAAAGAATTGTCAGAGCCAAAAGAGTCATTTCTAAAACCAACAAAAGCAGCCCCAAACCCAAGAAATGATGGGGAAAACCAAAGTATCACAGTATCACAGTAATGATAAGGTTGGAAAAGACCTCAAAGATCATCCAGTCCAACCTAAAGTACATGAAGACAAAGTAAAAATTGCCTTAATACTAGAGAAGATCTGACTATGTCTCTCAGACCTTTCCATGCTTCATTTTTCCATGAACTGAAGACAGTTATAGCTATCTCAAGCTCCGCACCTCAAGGTGAAGCTAGTGAGCATGGAATGATTTCTAGTACCTGAGAGCACCTAAACACAGCCTTCTGTTCATTTGTTGAGCTCTTTCAGGGAGCACTGCAAAAGGCAATGCATATCTCACCCCCCCACCCCATGGCATGAGTTGTGGAAAACATGTTATTGTGGGTTTTTCAAACTGGTAGAATATACCCAGGACACACTACTTAAAAGCAGATAAAGCACCCCTGCTGCTCCTCCCC
>VXBP01001528.1:22183-119478 GCA_013400115.1 Rhinopomastus cyanomelas
CCCCCCCCCAGATAAATTTTTGCAGTGGTGGTTATTTGCAGTGAACTGGAAAGCTGTGGAGCTAGGGAAGCATTAGTTGAATGCTAGAGCACTGTATTTGCCAGCTAAGTAAAAAAAGGACACGTTCCACGTGTTATCTCAGAACACGTGAAAGCAATAGGGGGGAAAAGAGGACTATCAGGTTGTGCAGTCATGAGGTAAACAATGACAATGGAAGGGACAAGTTATGAAAAAATAATCCTTTTTAGCACAGGATTCATGATTTATTTATGCTGAAAAACTGCAGACTGTAGAGCTTTGGGGGTTTGTTTCTTTTTTTTTTGTTCCCCTAAGAAAACACAAGTTGTTCAATTGTTTTGGCATAAACTGCCTCCTGTTGGTTTTAAAGAGGGTAAAAAATAGCTTTTCCCTTTGCTCGCAGAAAGAATTCCTTTCTATCCATTGGCCCACGAGACACAAAGAAATGGGAAGTTTCTAAAGATGAGACAAGATGTTTATCCAAAGCACATGGTTAAAACAAACCAGCTTCTAAAGAGCATTATTGTATCAGGACTGCCACAGGAGCTTGCTGGTAGAGGAGAAATGGAGGATTTGGATGCTTTTAAGTAAGGGCACATCAAAGGTCCCTACGTTTCCTCATGACTTTACGCAGTTATTCATCACTTCATCATGACTTTATGAAGTTGCCCATCACAGCACACTGTCCCCATCAAACACGGGTACAGTCACAAGGCAGGTTCTGCCATGCTGACCCCAAATGATGTGCTACAACTGGCTATACTATTTGTTTACCACCAAGAAAAAGAAATTTCAAAGTGTGACATTTATCCATTTACTTGAATTTGTATTAAAAACCCGTTTTGTGTTACTGAACAATAGCTCACCTCTAGTTGAGCTTAATGCAAAGCAAGAAAATAATGGCAGGTGCTAAACGAGACTAAAATGTGATCAGAAAAAAAAATTCCACAAATAATATTTGCAATATATTCTCCAGTGAAAAGGACGAGGATTTCCTTCATCACTTGAATGACACATGGAAAACAGAGACCTGATCAATCTAAGTGTCACTGTGAAAAGTGCCCAGCAGGTAGTCAGAAGAAATTTCAACAAGAAATATTTGCTGTCACTCACTAGATCCTTCTGAGGTGACCAGTAACTAACTACACAATCCTATCTGATGGTCTTCTGAGAATCATTCAGGTTGGAAAATACCCTTGGAATCACCAAGTCCAGCTAACAACCCTACTCTACCAGGTTCACCACTAAACCAGATCTCTAAGCATCACATATCAACAACGTGCTCAAGCTGGATATCTTGCGTGTGAGAAACAAAGACACAGTCCAGGAGAGCCCTCTACTCTCAGATAGTCCAAAGGACCAGACTAAGCCTAATCTAATTGAAACTTCCAGAGATGACCATTATGTGGCCACCAGATCACAGAATCACATAACATTAGGAATTGGAAGAGACCTCAAAAGATCATGTAGTTCAATCCCACTGCCAGAGCAGAATCACTTAGACCAAGTCACACAGGAACATATCCAGGCAGGTTTTAAACGTCTCCAGAGACAGAAACTACACAACCACCCTGGACAGACCATTCCAGTGCTGTCACCCTCACCATGAAGAAGTTCCTTCTCATATTTATGTGGAACCTCCTATGTTCCAGCTTACAACCATTGCCCCTCATCCTATCACTAGATGACATTGAGAAGAGCCCGGCTCCATCCTCCCAAAACCCACCCTTCAAATATGTATTGACATTAATGAGGTCACCCCTCAGTCTCCTCTTCTCCAAGCTAAAGAGACCCAGTTGTCTCAGCCTTTCCTGATTAGTGATGTGTTCTACTTCCTTCATCATCTTTGTTGCTCTACACTGGACTCCCTTCAGCAGCTTACACACGTTGCCCCTTGTCCACCCCTGGACAGAACTCAACACATTCCTGTTGATCTTTCACATAAAGAGCTACTCTACCACCTTGCTTTACTGACCTGTCTCTCTTGAAAAGGATATAGCCATCCAGGACCATATTCCAGTCATGTGAACTGTCCCACCAGCTCTGTAATTGCCACCAGATCGTAATCACCTGACTGGACACAGATTTCTAACTCCTCCTGCTTGTTCCCCATGCTGCATGCATTGCTGTACAGGCATTTCAGGGAGCAGACTGAGCATTCCAGTTTCACCCTAAGTGGGAGGACTCATAGTCTTCATCAAGACTAGAGCTCTGCCCCACTGGTGCCCATCGTCCTGTGTATCTAGTTTAAAGCTCTCTGGATGAGCCCTGCTAATTCCTGCTCCAGAACCATTTTTCCTGAGATAAACCTTTTCCATGTATAACCGTGAGGTCTAGTGTCTTGTAAAACCAGCTGTTATCAAAGAATCCAAAGCCCTGTCTGTAGCACCAGTCTTGTAGGCAGGCATTTATGGCCTGAATCCTTCTATTCCAGCCCATATCCTCACCCAAAAATGGAAGTAATGAGAAGAACGTAATTTGTGCTCCAGACTCTTTAACCAAACATCCATGGAATCATAGAATTTAGTGGGTTGGAAGGGACCTCCAAAGGTCACATAGTCCAACCCCCAGCAGTGAGCAAGGACAGCTTGCGCCTATTTATTTACCTTATGAATCTGCTCATATTAATCCACAATACTTGTCAATGTAGACACACAAAACCACCCACGTGCTTCTGAACCACAAAAATCACTGGATTGAAGGAAATGTTACCCCCCAGTTAGAATGAAGTTAAAAGTTGCTTACAACAACAGTATCTGGGAAAAGCACCCTTCCACTCTAACTCCACTAATGGCAAATGTTCTGGTGTTAAACACTTCCTTTGCCTGTAGAAATTCAATCTCATGTGTTAATTATATTTAGGAGGCAATGACTCAATAACTGACTGAAGTAGATTTACCTCCCGCCTACGAGGCTCAAGTCTTAATAGTATAAATAGAAAAAAGCCAAGCAGCACTTCACTTGAATATTTTGACTTGTACTTGGGGTATGTGGGAAGAATTTAACCAAGCAGCTATTAATGTAGTAAATAATGAAAAACAAAAGTAATATGTTAATTGCGGCTTGGCAATTAAATAAATCCTCTGTAGAATAAAAAAGAAAATCTGGGAAAGGCTTCACTGAAAGTCCATATAAAAGTACAGCTCCAAATGCTATCCTTTTACCCTGGTCTTAAGGGAGACAGACTTTTTGTATGGGAATTTGGTGCTGCTCACTGGAATATGCTCAGCGGAACATAATGCTGGTTTATTAGTTTTACATCAGATTGATTTCTATGCTATTTACAAGATGTATTTATTTAATTAGTACATATTACTGGTTACAAATGAGAAATTAATGTAGTATAAAATGCAATAAACTGCAATAAACCAAGATATCTGGTTAAGAACTTTAAAATGCAATGAAATTTAGGATACTGAGGACATAGAGAAAACCAGCAGAAATGGAAATGATTTCTGTAATAAGCTATTTTGTTCACCTTGTGAGTCACTTCACATCTGGTGAAAACTATAGGAATAAGAAACACTGGGGGTTCCCCCCCCCCCAATAGCTTTCAGCAAAGCCAGTTCCATCTGGTTTAGACAACCCAGAGAAAACGAAGATATAGCATTTTGAAAGAGGATGGGAGAAAACGGGTCTCATTCATCACATCTCTTGCAGCAGATGAAGGAACTGAGCAGCTGCAGTAGAACCTCCTGCTCTTACTTCTGATACAAAAAAAGGGAAGTAGTACCACTGAGCTTTGCCCATAGTACAGAAAAGCAGCAGCAAGTTGCTCAAACAAAAGTTTTGTGCCAGAGATAGGGGCAGAAAAAAGCTGGTTACACTGCTAAAATATCTCCACATCTTCTGTACAGCAAAGCTGAGTGCACATAAGGTTGTGGCTGTTGAGGGAGAGCTCATTCTGACTTTCTGATGCACCCTGAGTTATAGCCAACAATTTTTATCTGATTTTCCACCAGAAAATGAGCAGGCAGGCAGGATCCACTCAGGTATACATCTTCCTTCAGAGGCTTGGTCTGCATAGGAGACAGAACTTTACAATCATCACCTCCTCTTCCTCATAAGTACTTCTGGATTGTGGCTGTCGAGACCACAGCCCAGAGGAGTACTAGCCCATGGCACTCTGCAATCAGTGAGAAGACTTAGCGGCTCAGTAGAACCACCAAGCACTTAGGCAAGGCTAACCCACTTTTCTAGAGATTTCTAATTCATTTCTTTAGTTGTACTGTTACCTGCATTTCATTTCACTTTGTTTATCAATAACAGAAAGGGTGCTCAAGGCTCTAAATAAGCCCTTCGTTTCAAACTAGGACAAACAGGTTTCATGGAAAGAAGCAGAACCTGAGGCTAAAAACATCGTCCCTTTTTAAACCTTCAGACTGTGTCATTGTCTGAAAGGAGAAAACCAAACAAGTGTGTGCAAATTAATTCTCTTTTGAAAGCCTTCAGGTGTTTGTTGGGCTGAACCTCAGAGTCTGCTTTTTGGAGAGGGTAGGCCCTCTCTACATTGCTTTCCTCTGTCAAAACACTATCTGACATTACTCCACCTGCAGATGTAACAAACGGAGATGTCAGGAGAGAGAAAGCAAAGCCTAGGGTGTTTGTGTGCATGCTGCTTCTCACTGAGTAATGATTAAAAGAATTACCTGAACGTTTGACCAAGCTTGGAAAGAGCCCATGGTGGAGCAAAGAGCAAAATATTTATTTAGCAATCTATCTGCTCAGCAAACAATGCAAAATAAATACCGAGCAAAACTACGCCACATATAGCCACGATTTCCAGCTACAGGGACAAGTCCAAAGGGAAATAGTGGCAAAACCTCTGGCCATGAACACTCGAGTCATGAAGGACAACCTGGTTATTTGCTACATAACTTGATTGTTTTATTCTGAAATGCTTCAGACGCTGGTTTAAGACTGAGAAAATGAAGTAAAACATTCAGCTGCAGTGTTCAGGAAACGGGGACAGCAACCTAAGCAAGGGGAGATGCTTTCTGAGGGGTTATCCTGAAATTGTGAAGAGCTGAAGACTGCAGATCTTCGTGTTGATGTTGGTTTTGAGATGCAAAGACAGCTGTAGGAAAACACAAGACTGAAGTGAAAGAGTTTCTTTTGCTACATTTGAATTACTGTTGTTCAGCAAGAGAAATCTCTGTGGAAAGGTGGAGGCTGCTCCTGTTCTGCTACCTTAAGGAAGGTGGTTAAGAGCACATTGAAAATCCTCCTGGGAAGCAGGTGGCCATAAGACAGGGTACCTGCTACTGGTTAGGAAGCAACAGAAAGCCACACTCTGTGCCAGGCCAGCAGAGCTCTGAAGGAGGTTTTTGTCTGAGCAACAAGCTTGATGCAGCAGTTTGACAGCCCCAGCTGCAGCAAGGGAACCAAGAGAAGATGGTCTGACAAGCAAATACGTTTAAGTAATCCAGTTGGCAGATTAGTAAGCATCTCCCTGTCTTGTTGGCCAAACTCTTAACACCCCAGAGCAGATAAAAGATTACAAAGGCAGTGTACACAGCTCCTGAGGAAACACAGTTGCAGGATTTGAAGCTGTTTTCACGCACTACCAGCAAAATTCCTGAGACTGTTTGGGCTCCAATTAGCCACCAGCTTCTCTCCTTCCAGTCAACACCTTCTTCCCTCATAGGCAGGAGTGTCCCCTGACCCTCCAACTGTAAGCACTGGCCAGGCAATGCTTTCTCCATCAGGAAGTGTCCTTTCACTGATAGAGGGGTGAGAGACTGCATCGCACTAACCATCAGACTAAGAGGCAGCAGAATTTCTGCCTGCAAGGAGTTGAGTAGTTTGTAATCAGCTGAAGTCTCTCTTTTCTGTCTTTGGAAACATTTAAGTGTGAAGATGTTCTCTCCCCTCCTGTGTGCCTCTACACTCCCAAGGCAAATCCCCCTGCACTTGAAATTACTCTTGGTTTACATTTTATTTCAGCTCATAGACTCTGAAGTATGAAATACTGGTTATACCACCACCTTGTGTGCATTAGTCAATCTAAAGTATTCTTGGCCATAGAGACCCCTTACTGAGGGTTCAACATGCCAGGAAAGAATGATGATTGCACTAATTTCTCATTGATCTTATGGAATTTCCATTGCTGCAAACAAAGTCCTGAAGTTGTTTCTGCAATGTGTATAAATGAGCCTTTAATCCACCCTCATTTTCTCAATCTCGCGCTGGCAGAACGCTCCATGCCCCATGGGAAATGCAAGGAAACAAATATCTAACCCTCCTTATAAGACTCTGTAATCACAGAGAATAGTGTAGTGCAGATAAGCACCTTGATCTAGGCAAACTCTTCTACAATAGTATGAAACCTGCAACTTCTGTCTTTATGTTTTTTCTGCAGGATGGGATGATGCTCCTTTACCCCAAACCCCTTGGACCTACTCCTTTTAAAACCTTTTTCCTTTCTGTGCCAATAGGGTTTGTGGAGCTTTTTATTGATTTTTCTCCTCAGAGGTCATTATTTAAAAACAGTTCTCACATGAAATTTCTCAAACCCCCCACCTAGCTACGCAGTTCCTGAGACTCAGTGGCAGATTTCCTTGTGGCATTCCTCCAAACTGAACCAAATATCCCCTTCCATCCTAAAAAGCAGCACCTGCTTCAAGGCTGGGTACAACACATCTTCCCTGCTGAGCTGTCCCACAGTCTGGTAAATAGCAACGTATTTTTACCATAGCTATACAAATGCATAAGACATTAAAAGGTTGGGAATGAGGAGGAGGAACAAGGCTTACGTTAACGGCATCAAAGCTGAAAAGTTACTCTCAGTGAATAGCAGCAACAGGTCTGTCTCCAGACTTCTGTGAAAGAGGAAGAGGAGTACGTTGAGGCTCAGACCATAAAAACAGGCTTGAAGATTCTCTTAAAGGCAGCGTTGCACACTGCCTGGTGTTGAGGGACCTTAGCAAACATTTCATGGAACCCAACTGTCTCAAAGCAGCACTTTTCCACTTGACTACTTCTGCAGGAGTTATATGAAAGTGCAGTTTGCTTGGCTCAGCCTGACACTGTTTGTCACTCAACTGCTTTACTGCCCAGATGTAAAAGTCGAGTGGTGAACCCCAGAAAAACAACCCACCCAAATATTCAAAATCCATTTCCATATAGGCTCAGCTGTCCCATTTCTGGACAGGACACCAACAGAATTCACAGGAGTCATAATTAGTGCCATCTCCTTTTTTGGGGGGGACTGGTTTAATGGGATCACGGTGAGCAAGCATCATGTGTCAGCCAACAGCAAGTGGCATGAAGACAGGCCTGGAGGGCAACTGCACTCAGTAATTCCCAAGGATGGCAAATCATACTTCTCCTCAATTCCAGGGTACTTATGCAGGAAGTTCTTTTCTCACTGATCTTTCACCTGCAACATGTCCTTCACTACCCTGAGACATTCAGATACTGTGTCGTTAGCTAAACTTTTTGAAAACAGCAATCACTGCAAAGTGGGACTGGGGGAAGCCTCAGACACGAGAAGAGATACAGACATCAACATCAGTCAACATCTCCTGAATACACTCTATTATCTTCCATCAAATGTCAGAGGACCCTTAGAGTCCATAAGTTATTTACAGCAATGTATTAAAAAGCCCATTTCTGATTTGTGTAACCATTACACTGTTGCTGAGTTACTGCATTACTTTGCACATGTTGTTGCCTCTGCCAACTTGCTCGATAAGTATTTTTCAGGAGTTTACTGGAACTCCAGAAACTAAAGGTGTTGCTCTGCTGAAGAGAAGGTGTTGACTACTGCAGCTGCAAACATACACCTGCTCCGTGAATAATCTCTGTGCCTTCCCTGTACTACAATGCAAAAGGAAAACACTGCAATGAAGAGAAAGGGATATGGATAAAGCAAAAGGATAAAAGAATAACGATGCTGAGGTGGAAACATTGTCACAGAATCACAGAACATTAGAGATTGGAAGGGACCTCAAAAGATTGTCTAGTCTAATACCCCCGCCAGAGCAGGATCACCTAGATCAAGTCGCACAGGAATATGTCCAAGCAGGTTTTAGACATCTCCAGAGAAGGAGACTATTGTAGTTTGGGAAACATCTGAGATAAGGACTGGATGTATAACCAGAGGCAGAGGTCTGAGCTCTGCCAGGTCAGGGGGATTTTGTAGAGAGGTGGGAATTGGCCTCTTCTTACAAATTAGAAGTAATAGGACATGAGGAAACAGCCTCCTGTTCTGCCAGGGGAGGTTTAGATTGACCGTGAGGAAACACTCCTTCCTGCAAAGGAAAGCTTTGGAACAGCTGCCCAGGGAGGGGACTGAATCACCATCCCTGAATGTGTTTCACAGTCATGGCAATCTGGAGCTGGCGTTTAGTGGTGGTCTTGGGATAGTTGTGTTGAGGATTGGGCTTTATAACCTTGAAGGTCTTTTGCAACCTAAAGGATTCTAGGATTCAAATGAAGCTGCATGGCACATCTGGACAGGAATTCTTATGGGTATATTTTAGCCTGTGGCATTAATCACAAAAATCACATCCTAAATGTGTCCTGTGGGGAAGCTGCTGCTCTGAGCTATGTTAGTTTAAAAGGAGAAAAGGAGCAACCCTCAGACCCTATTCTCACTGTTGAAAAGGCAGACTTGAATATCAGGGTGAACTCAGAACTTGTACTAATATTCCAGTGTCCTTTAGATGTTAATCAGCCTGAACCACTTGTGGAAATTGGCAGAAAAGGAACCTTGGATTTTGAGACAGACACCATAACCATGCCAGAAAGTCCAACTAACATAGCCGGACGGGAAAACGGCAAACAGGTTGATCTTCCTCACAGTTACAAGGAAGGAAGGATGAAAGAACACCCTAAGCCACTTTTTTGATTCCTTTGTGCAGCACATTGGGATATAAAACTGCTATTTTGCTCCCAGGGTTTTGACAAAACCAATGCTATCACTTTATCCTGATGAGCACCTCCCTGAATTCACAGAGCTTGAGCTGTGCTTACAAACCTCAAAGGCAACTTCTCCACAGCACTTGCATACATTATGACCAACTCAACACAACAGCATTACTCACTCAACCCTGTGGTGAAGTAATTCCTTTCTCTCTGCTCTCCCACCAAAGGCTGCCTAGATAACAATATCTACCACAGGAGCTCTACACAAACCTGAAAACCTTTCCTAGTCATTTTAAGCTTTAAGAACGGCCCAAGACAGTGTTTATTTAGTCATCGGAAACTGAATGTCAAATCCTCTTAAGCTGGTGAGAAGACAGACACTTCTTTTAAAATGCGCTCTTCTTCACCCTCTGACTCCTAAGTACCACAAACTGAAACTGTGCCTGTGCTGGAGCAGGCTGATACAGAGGAGTGGGTTCTATTTCTGGATTTGCAGCTCAGAGATCCAACCGCATGATGGCAAGAAAAGAAAGTTTCCATTAAATTTTTACTCTTGACTTTCCATGCTAGATTTCAGCATCTTTACACGTCTGGTAATGTGTAATCCCTGGGCTCATTCCGCCATGGGGAGGGATACTGTAGCTCCGCACGGCCCTGAACCCAGCTCAGCAGCACTGGCTTCAACCCAGCCCAGCCTGGAGCTGGCACCGTGGACCGGAGAAGCAAGACCTTAATGCTGATCGGTGAGCTGAAGGATTCTTCCCTTTCCCATGGAGCTGACACAGGAGGAGAAAGGAGAGGGGAGGGTCATGGAACCCTCTCAGCCACGTTTGCAGAGTGTAGGGAGGGCCCTGCTGATGCGGCCATGCAGTCGGTCTCCATCTTGGGTCCCGCACATGGCCGGGGCCACGCAGCTGCCACCACCATCGTAGAGAGCACTGATCAGCAGGAAGAGACACTGTTTGTCATTTCTGCCACTGACAAAAAGTGGGGATGCCTAAATATTGGGTAGAAGTCCTTCGTGCTTAGCTGAAGAAAGCAGAAGGACTTAAGAATCCTTGAACCTTTGGCATGAAAGAGTCTGGGTTCTTTGTTTGAAAGCACATCTCCTGCATCAGGGGATGCAGTTCAGGTGCATTCGGGCCTGCCCAATGAGCATTGAGCTGGAGGAGCTACGCTGAAGAATTCACCAGTCTGGACAGCTGAGGGTGCTGCTGGTGGTACTCTTCTTTACTCAACTTCTTTACTCTTTGGCTCGGAGAAGGGGAGACTGAGGGGTGACCTCATTAATGTCTATAAATATGTGGGGGGTGGGTGTCAGGAGGATGGAACTGGGCTGTTCTCGGTGTCATGTAGTGATAGGACAAGGGGCAATTGTTGTAAGCTGGAACATAGGAGGTTTCACATCAACCTGAGAAGGAACTTCTTCCCAGTGAGGGTGACGGAGCACTGGAACAGGCTGGCCAGGGAGGTTGTGGAGTCTCCTTCACTGAAGACGTTTAAGACCCACCTGGATGTGTTCCTGTGTGACTTGGTCTAGGTGATCCTGCTGTGTCAGGGGGATTGGACTAGATGATCTTTCGAGGTCCCTTCCAATCCGTAGTGATTCTATGATTCTATTCTATGACTGACATGTTCTTTTCCCAGGTCTCTAATGTGAAAAAACCCAAGGACCAATACAATAGTGATCTACCTTTGCATTTTTCTCAGCGTATGTGATGGCATTTGTGACACAGTTTCTAGTTTGTGTGCACCAACTTGCTTAACCTTTTCTTCTTCTCTGTGTACTGTTATAGAGTTAATAAACCCTTCCTTTTCCATTTTCCCTAAGCTATCCATTTTCTGGAAAATTATATCTGAGATCTCATCAAGACCTAACTGCTTTGTTTTCTTTTCCTTTATTTTTAATTGTGGTCTTGAACCCACCACAAAATTGGTGCAGAAACCTGGGAGCAAAGCAGTTTCTTAGTTTTAACCTGCTTCAATTGGTGGAGAATGTGGGCAAGGTCTCAAGGAGTGAGTTTGATGGCTTTCAGAGAATGCTGAAGACAATTGAACCAAATTTGATGTGTTCCGATCCTCCTCCCTGTGGTTCTAAAACAGGGATGGGTGGCCTTTAATTGCTTAGGTGAAATTTTCCTGTGGTAATTTGTAATTGTAGGTGGGAATTGTTAATTCTTGTAACTATTTCACTCACCTCCTTTTTGCCTAGGGCCAGAGATGACCCATGATTCAACCTAACACAAGGCACCCTAACGCAAAGGAAAAATAAACGTCCTGCTACTTTATATCATGGGGACTACCAGAGAATTAAGAGTTGCTAAAATAAATGCTCAGCCTTTGTGCAAAAAAATATCTGAAACAGTGCAGTGCTCACAGAACTTCTTGTATGTTCCCTAAAATATTTAATACTTTGCTTTTTAAAGAAGCCAGTGCTAGCATCCTGAAATCTACACTGTTTGCTAATTCATTTCCAATCCAGGATGAAAACAGAACTTTGATTGAGGAATAGTTTTCCTTCCCATGGCACATTTTTAAGTGGTGCCTAAGAATGCTTAAAAAGAGAAAGAATTCTCAGTCTCTCAAAAGAGAAGGGTCATGTGAAGTGTAGCTGCAATGCATCTCATTGGATTTGATAAAGAATGCAAGAGTTGCATGAAAATTACTGTGAAAACTACCAAGTTGAATTTTTTTATAAAATAGGTGGGAGTTTAGTACAAACATTGCTATTGCATTAAAAGCTCTCTTTGGGACTTCTTTGGCTGCCTTTTAAGTTGTTCTCATTCACTACAGAGCTGCTTATCTGTAGATCCTTCCCTTTCCTTTGCTACTAAACCTCTTAGACACCCAGAGCTGAACATGTAACCTCAAAAGAACAGGTACAAGTAGCAAAACCTCCATCCTGCTTCTTCTGGCTGGGCTATTGATCTGTTGCTGTTTCATTGAATGACAATGCCTCAGTGAGCTGCTGGGGTCAAAAAGGGGGAAAAATAAAAAATAACAATAAATCTGAACAGGAGATGGTTTCTTTTTCTGTAGTTACCTGACACAGTTGCTCATGCCAAGGGAAAACAAAAGTGTTTCTGATTGAATCATGCCCCTTTAAAAAAATAAGTCTGTTAGTTATATAGTTGATAAAGTGTTTTTTCACACCATGGCTTTATTTTTCTCTCTTCTCCAAACCCTGAGTTGCAGTTGCACTTTCGTCAGGATGACAGAACTGCTGCTGTCACATGTTTATGTGAAAAGCCTAAACCTCACATATAGATGACATTAATCATGAAAAAAATCTCAAATAGATGTCCAATACCTTCAAAAATGTCAGAGTTAAAGGAATTGATGTAAAATGGGAAGAGCAAGAGGGAACTGACAGACATGTCCCACAAATTGTTGGTGTTAACAGTAACTGCTTATAGCTGCTTCCCTCTTTGACTTCAAAAAAAAAAATATAATCAAGAAGCAAAGGAGATTAAAAGAGAAAAAGAGAAACGAAAGTAAGAAAAAAGGTAAGAGAAAGAATCAAGCATTGATAATCAAGGAGGGATAGAAAAGCCTAAGTTTATTAATTGATACTACTCTATGGAAAACAATTACACTCATTTTACTTGAACTTTATGGAAGCTTCACTCTCTGCTGCTTCATCACTGGTACAACAGAATGACAGTGGTCATGCAAGCAGGTCAAGACAGATTTACTAGATGTCTAATTTCTATCCACTTCCATTTCCCTTGAGTTGTTACTGGAAGCATTTGTGGAGAAGTGCTTGCCTTTTTAACCCGGCAATCACTAAGAGTTACTGCACACTTACACAAAAGAAGGCTCTATCTACAGTCTCCTGTGGGACTAAACCCGAGCTGTATAAAAAGACCTGAAAGGACGTAACTGGCAACTGGACTCAGCCACAAATCTGAGTTCTCTACCACATCAGTACATCACTTCCTGTTACTCCTGTCCTGGTAAAGCCCAAGCTGATGCAGTACCTCCACCCATTCCACAGCAAATGCATCATTCTCACTCAGGCGCTAATGAATTTGTTATAAGTTGTGACTAATGTAATTATGTAAATGATAGTCATTTGTTTGCTCTACAGATTAATGTTCTGCTTCATCGGGGTTCCAATATGGAACAGCAGAAGTTTGAGCATGGCAGCTGTGCCTCAGTGTGGGGCTGCCTCTCACAAAATTAAAAGGAAGATGAAATCTGTCTTTTACTCACTGTGAGCAACACAAAGCATCCCTGTGTTACTCAATACATTATCTATTACTGTCTACAGGTTGTGGAATCGATCACCCTTACCAGTCACACTGAGCTCCTGAGGAATAATTTCCTACACGTCCAGCTCTATAAAGCAATGGCAAAGTGTTAATTAGAATCCAAATAATGGCTGGGCTTTTTGTGGGGAGGCTTTTTACAGCTCAGCTCCCTTCATCAAACTGGGACCTATCAAGACATGTGACGGGTTGAGCCCTGTCCCTTCTCAGAAGACTGATGGAAAACAGGTTTCCTGCCCTATGAATTCTGTGAGGTTTTTCCATGTGGATTTCCATCTAAGATTTTAGAGGCATGAGGAGCACCTAATAGAAAAGCTTACAAAAAGGTAAATACTTGGGTGCTCCATAAAGTCACATGCACATGTGTTCCTTCTCAAGACAAGTCACACTAGAAATCCTAGGTATTGCTGGGTAGTTCTCTTCCTCTCTAGAAAATGTTTCTTGGAAAGGTGTTGCAGAACCAGGCTACAATATGCTGACAGGCTGACTGCTTCCATATGAAGTCCTGCTTTGGACAGGTTCTCAAAGTTAGATAGCCTGTTTCTATTCCTTTAGACCAGTAAGTTTATAAACAAACTAAAACAAATGTCGTGTTGTTATAATAACAGTTCCAGAGCTCATAAAACACTTATCCCAAAGTGTGTGTATTCAATTTTCTAATTATGTAGTCTGAATTACGCTCATCTCTACCTAATATAGAAAATGCAAGGTAAGCAGCTCTAGGGAAGGAAGGTAAAAAAATAAAACCTAAGGAGTTAGTTAAACCTGAGCCAAAAATTACACCATTCTCTTGCAAAAGACCCTTTTGCTCCTGACAACATCAATCTCTAAATTTGCTATATCATTACTGTAGCACAGCAACAGAGGCAGGAACACACATTCTATTATTTTATTAGTAAAAATTCAACATTCAGAAAAAGGAAGATGGTCTCTTGGGGCTCTTGCACCTGATAGCAATGAAAACCCTTGCGTTGTTTTGCAGTTGATGTAGGTGAGGCTGACCGGTCTATAGTTACCTGGGTCCTCCTTCTTACCCTTCTTTTTGAAGACTGGAGTGACATTTGCTATCCTCCAGTCTCCAGGCACCTCTCCTGTTCCCCAGGACCTAGCAAAGATGATGGAGAGTGGCTTAGCAATGACTTCCGCCATCTCCCTTAGCACTTGCGGCTGCATCCCATCTGGGCCCATGGATCTGTGTACACAGGAACTCCAAGACAGCCACACACTTGTATCCATAAATGGGCACTAATTTCTTATCCTAATTTTCTAAGGCCATCTATCTTCTTCTCAAAACATTCTGTCTACACATTAGAAAAGGAGTTTTGTACATTGTGGCCAGTGTCACTGACTCCTCATGTAGCTCTAGGCGATGTAGTAATAGTTGCACAGATCAGAAAGAGCCTTGCTTGTAAATCACTCTGTGCTCCTTCGACAAAAGCAGGATCTCAGCCTAGAAAACAGTCTGCACACATTGATCCTGCGTGAAACTCATGGCTGTTAGGTCTCACCCTTTTGAATGAATGAATTCAGGGTATTCAGAACCTTTAAAAAAGGCTAAGCCCGGCAGGGAGAAACGAGTTAAAACATTGCTAATCCTCCAAAATCAATGGGATTTTGCTGACACGTGTTATTTCATTACGTAGGCACACAGTAGAAAATTACAGGAGGGTAATTCATACAGCATGCTCCTCCTTTATAATTTAACAGAAAACATTCTTTATCCCCATTTTAACCTTACCCCACTTCCACGCACAGGATGATAAGCAAAAGTCTCCCTCCAGCCAACCCAGAGCCATTTCTCACAGTACTTGCATGTCAGACAAACAATTAGAGAGTCACAGTGACAGTGGACCTGACCCACCAAGATGCTCTGTGAGTACAGCCAACTCAAATATTCATAAAGCTACTAATTTACCACAAGTACTTGTCTCCCATCAGGGTTTTCCCTATGACTGCACACAGACTAAGCATAATGCATCTTTCTTGCAGTGCAGAACTGTAATAAATTAATATTTCAAGGAGTGAAAATGGAAAGAGGAAACAGTGCCATAGCTTTCTGCTCATTTTTCCAAGGAAAATATTCTTCTAAGTTATTATCAATCATACGTGTAGCTAATTCCTGCTGAAGAGGTGTTTTGTTCAACAGCAGTACGCTGCTGTCTATTGATTTTTCATCAAATTTCAGTTGTGTAGAATTAATTACACTGTTCAAAAGCAGCTAGTTGTTAATATTATTCTCTGTAAACACTGTTAAATGTCAGACACTCTTAAGCTGCTACACAGTGATGTCATTTTTAATGTGTTTTTCACTTCTCATTTCATTGCAAAGAAAACACACATTTCCTTTTCCCCCCCATAGGAGTGAAACCAGACAGTGAAAAGTGACAGAATACAACTTTGAGCATGAACTTCAGAGTTTTTGTGTCAATAAAAACCTCCTTTTTTGGTCAAAGGTTTCCAGTTAAAACTGTTGTGTTCTGAGGGTTGGCCTGAGATCACATGTTCCAACCCTTCCCAGGTTAGGAATTGGAAAATGTGCAACAGCTATTGTAGACAAGTAGTATTTAATCTGTAGTGTGACCAACTGATATTCAGCCTGCAAGTTCCAATACATAAATTAATGAGGTCTTACAGGGAAAAACAAATAAGTAGCAGAGTTTGGCAGCCTGAGGATGTTCCAGCGGTCATGTTCTACAAGCATGGCTCAAGCCAAGATGCAGGACTGCAAGCCAGGTCTCTGCACAATGTCTGGCCAATACGTCTCAGCTCTTCTCTAGAAGGCAAATCCTATTGATGTTAATTCAGTCCTTTACTGTTCAGCTAAAACTACTCATGCTATACACACATGGCTCCATCATGATGCAAATTCTTTTCAATCCTTGTGATCTACAAGATGTAAGACCTACTCTCAAGATCAGAAGTCAATGATGCACTCTAGAGGCAGCTCCTAAGAAGTCCCAGTGAGTGGAAATACAATGGACTGCTTTGGCCTCATGTCAGGCATGGACTCCTGGTCCTAGGAAGCTCAGGACTCAGGAATTTCCTTCCTCACATGGAAGGAAAAATCTTAAAATTCTGCTAAGCTGACTAAACTGCAGGTATGAAGATGTTTGTGAGAGCAACACCTGGTCGTTACAATTACCGACTTAAATGAGTCAGTGTGAAGAGGCTGCAAAGAAATGCTAAGCTGATGGATGACCTTAGGTCACTAATAAAGGAATGAGTCTGAATATGGCTACTGACTGCTGGAGATCCCATAAGCTTTATGGAGTCCATTAGCCCATTACTTACCCCCAAAAAACCCTGTTGTTTCCTTCTATAAAAGCTTCCTGTTCCTTTAATTCCCTTAAGCGCTGGCTTGGTCTCTTTCACAAAGTCAACAGAGCAGCTGAAGTGAACTGTGCTTTGAATGACTCTGGCAAAAGGCAGCTGGAAATGATTGTTGTATCGTAGAGTGTTTGATGTTCCGCATTGCTGCTCAGACGTTGAACGGAGCAGACCTGTTAGGCACTTTGGCTCTGTGACTAGGAGAAGGACAGAGCAAATTGCTCCAGCTGGAAAGAACCAACCAACCAACTCTCAGAGCAGTGCAGAGCTCTGCCCAAGTTAGGCAAAAATAAACAAAGCCTTCAGCAATGAGAACTGTGGCTAGAGGAGGTTAAAGACCTCTAACAGGTTCTGACTTCATGAAAAGGAGCATGTACACCAAAGGATCTGACTCATGGAACCACAGAATGGTTTAGGTTGAGAAAGACCTTCAAGACTGAGTCCAACCATGAACTCAGTTGTCTCAACCCACCGCTAAACCCTGTGCCTGAACTCCAGATCTCCATGAATGAAACACGTACGCAGATGGCGATTCAACCCCCTCCATGGGCAGCCTGTTCCAAGGCCTGAGGACCCTTTCCAGGAAGTTTTTCCTAATGCTTAACTCAGACTTATTTTGGAACCATAACATTGTCCTGTCTAAATTTGAGGACTACTGACTCAGTGAGCATAAAGTAGAAAAGGTTGTTTTTCTTTTTTATGGTCAATTCAATAAAAGTTAAAACTGCAGGGAAGAATATTTGAAGTTCAGAAACCCATCTGATGAATCTGAGTTCCTACACAATTGTTTAATAAGGAAGTTGTTCATGCTTTTAGCCCACAACAGTGATATTTTCATGAACACAGAAGTCATAATAAAAGTCTTTATGAAGAGACTGCAATTTGCCACGAAGGCACCTACAAAGCTCCCAGTCAGGATCTGCAAAAATGTGAATAGCCTGTGTTGTGACTAACACCACCAGCCAAGAGACTGCATGAAAATGCTATGGGAGATGCTAAAGTGTAACAAGAGATTTGTCTGGAATATTTTCAACTATTAGGGGGGGCACACCCAGGTGATGAGCTGAAAGTTATGATCATTCTTAGCTAGGAAATAAAAATCTATTTTAAAAGATAAAGAACATAATTGAGCACTGATAAATTACAGAAATGAAACCACTATTTGTTTCATTGGTTTCTGTTAGTTATTCTGATGATAATGTTGTTACCTAGAGGTGTCATGAATTCTGAGCACATCCAACCAGTGTCACAGATCCTGCTGGAGGCATTTAAAAACATGGGTGTATTGCTGAGGGACATGATCCAGTGTGACTTGGCAGTGCTGGATTACTGGTAGGACATGATGAACTTAGGGGTCTTTTCCAACCAAAGTGATTTTGTGATTACTAAAATCAGTTCTTAATAGAGGGCTTACTGGTATTTGAAGCTGTAGCTATTATCTTCATGTAGGTTGCCACTAATTTAACACCTAGCTTGGAGCTTAAACAACCTTCAACAAACCAGTTACTGAAGTTGCTGTGTTATATAATGGCTAAGATACACGGACTGGTTAGGGGCAGTCATGGAAGAACATGAAGTGTTGCTGGGTAATTAGAGCTACAAATTAATTTCTAGCAGGAAAAAGAAGTTGAAACAAATGAGTTTAAAATAAGTGTGTCTGGTACAGGGAGAAGACAGAATCAAGCTGCAGCACTCTGACTAAAAGCTGGAGCAGTTTGCTCCAGCATGTGCTGCAGGTTTCTTCGTTTTCATGCCCAAACCACTGAGCTGTTTACAGAGCACAGAGACTGCAAAGTTTAGTGGCCACTTCCTCATTCAAAGGTGTTTCAGCAGGTGATGATCCCTTTCTTCAAAGGCCAGGCAAGGAAAAAAAGACAGCAAAAGTCTGACACATCCGAGCAGGTCATCTAATTAGGGATAGAAGCAGGAGCAAGTGATCACAGTGTGGGGAGTCTCAGCCTACTGGTTAAATTTGCTTCCGTAGACCGAATCTTCTCTTCCCTCAGCTGGATCTACCTGCCACCTCCCAGCCCCTGTCCTTGTGGAGCTGTGGCACTTGCAGCACATTCCACCACTTAACAACTCCTTTTGCCTTGAAGCCCCATTTTTTTTAACCCCTGGGCATGAGCTGGCAAAGCACAAGGGAAGAAGCACACAAATCCTTCTCTCCTCCCAGCCAGAGGACTCTTGTCTCTAAAAGCTGCCCTAGTTCCCCTTTACTCCCAGCTGTTCTGCCTACACCTCCATCGCTGAAGCCCGTTTATTCAGATGATTATTTATGGGGTGGGGAGGGTTGATTTCAGCATGTGTAAATGGAAACCTGAATGAGAGAAGGTGGCAGATCTTACAAATTAAATTACCAGCTGCTAAGTTTTGATTTTATCTATCAGTTGATCAATAACTATTCATAAGCCTATTAACTGCAGCCCCAAAATCTCAGCAGCATTCATGACTCTTATTTACTCTTCATCCTGACATATTATAGCAATCCCTAATGACAGCAATTGCTTTCTTAGACATCTACTTAAAAAGCTGTGTTACATGCCCCCTCAAATATCAAGTACTGATACATACAGCTACTTTTGAACAGTATTTGATTTTTCTTTTTTAAAGAAATATGTATTACTCTTTTCAGTAGTAGTATCCTCACCATTCTGATCACTATGGTCTCTTAATCATAATCAAAAATACAATAATAAATATTCTCATTTACTTCCTATTTATCCTGCAAACTCATGCTGACTTGTAAATTCCTGGAAAGGCTTTCAGCAAGGATTTCAAGTGACTGGGAACAACTCTCTGTGCCACCATTGCTGGCTGTGGGCAAGAATTAATTTTAAGATAGAAATAGAAATAGCTGGGTGGGAAGTCACAAGATTAATTAACAGTTGGTGAGTGTCTTTACTGTCACAGAGCACTGGAACAGGCTCCCCAGGGAGGTCGTGGAGTCTCCTTCTCTGGGGACTTTCAAGGCCCGCCTGGATGCATTCCTCTGTGATCTGTGTTAGATAGTTTTGTCCTGCTCAGGCAGGGGGGTTGGACTCTATGACCTCTTTGGGTCCCTTCCAACCCCTAACATCCTATGATCCTATGAGAACCATGTTGAGCTAAATCCAAGACAGGCAAACAAGGACCTGATGAGATTAATGTGAAGTTATCACAGTGGGCATACGTACAGTATAGCCACTGCTAGCACTCAGGCAGATAGGGCATGTCTTTACTAATGTTAATCTTTCATAGAAGAACCCCAAGGCTTTAACTCTGTGGGCAAGTCCATGCAGGGAGTATTGCTCCTTGTGCTTGGGCCCATGGCCATTAGCAGCATCAGAGGATCATGCGATGGCAGTTGTAATTGCACCTGGAAGTGGGGGGGTGCACAGAGCTGGAGCTCCATGCTGGTGTGCTGGGTCAAAGCTCTCAGTGAAAGACAGAAAGGGTAAGATTGTCAGCTCTCATTTATAATGTCCCCTAGCCTGCTCCCTCTCCCATGACAGGTCACTGGGGGTCGGGGGGTTTCTTCTTAAAGCACGTTTTTCTTCATGAAAGCACATACCTACATATTTGAAAATTTTGGTAATTTTCAAACTGCAACAGGACATGAAAATTATATAAGCACATAACCACACCTTTTGTTATTTCTAACATCTTTTATACAGAGTTTCGTATCTTGTTCACTTGGTCCTTTGAGTCTTCCACTTTTTGTTTTTTTAACCTTTTGTCCTTGTTTGTTTTATTTCACTCTGTCTGAAACAGTGCAGGAACTGATCTGCTGCTAGAAATTCTTTCCAGGACAATGTGGCACCTTAGGCTTCACCTTTAAGGCATCAAAATCAAACAGAGGGATCACAGCAGTGTAAAAGCTGTTGCTATGTTGAGAACATTTTTAACTCTACAGACTCAGTCTCCCCAAGACACCCTGACATGTCACTGATGTCAGAAACAAGAGCTCAGGACAGCAGAGTTGACATCTGCGCTCATGAGCCAGATGCCACCAGAGGTTTTGAGCAAAAACACTTCTGCAGCTGCTGCTGTACTGACTTCTACAATTTTATTTTCCAGCCTTAGTTTTCACCAAAAAGTCTAGCCTGTCTCCCGGTTACTCCTTAAAGGTACCATGAGCTCCCTCTCCTCACTCCTATGATCTAGAGCAACACCAACAATGTCTGATAATTTCTAACCTAATTTCCTAGAGCAGGTAGACAGAAATGTTGCTTCAGATCACCTTATTCTCAGGTTTTCTCCTCTTCCCAGGATGTGACATGAATATCATCTTTTCTCAGCACCAATTTCATTTTTCTGCAGCTCACTTTAACACTCAACTTCCCTTCATCTAACACCATGCAATTAGTTTTGTTTTGTGCTTCTTTCAGATGCTGACTTATACAAAAAAAAAATGACACTGTTTGATTTCTGGAACATCTTATGCTGAAGAGACAGCAGAAGTGTCATCTCCCAAACGGAGATCTGAAAGCAACAAACTTCTCCCTTTTTGTCCCATTGAACCAAGCGAAGTCCACAGTGACTCCCAATGACCTAACAGAGCCTGGAAGAAATACCTCTGATTTCATACTTTTCTAAAGAGCTTCCATTTGCTTGGATCAATTTTGTCATTTCAGCATCTAACTTTTGAGGGGTTTCCACAGAGCGTGCCTACCTACTTATATACCTACCATGTTTTCTTTCTTAGAGCAGCCACACATTGCCTCAACAATCCCTTCATTTCATTATCCTCCTTCACTTTTGGTCTTATCCTTCATACAAGGCAGTTTGACACTTGGTACTTTTGCAAAGACCAAGCTAACTACCCAAAAGTGACACATACTTAGAAAAACAACAATCACACTTTTCCCCAGTGCCTCTGTTTCACCTGTGCCACACAGCACCCTCGCAGTCACATTTTGTCTTGTGCTTATCAGTGCAGTTCCCAGAGGAAACCACTCCTCCATCACATCTCAAACTGATACTTATGCCACGAGCTGAACTCTCCTGGATTTTCATCTCTGGGATGCAGTTTATATGTCTTGACATCAGCTGAGACCTTCAGAGATCAGTTTGGAGAACACCCCTCCATTTTTAATCTCCTCTGTTGATGCACATGTGTGACTCCCAGTTGTAACACCAGTGTATCAGACAGCTCCAAACTGGTCATAACGAAAACATGTTTATTCTGTTCCCTCTGCCCATTTTTCTGCCTTCCTGATTATTTTTTCCTAGCGTTAAACTGCCCAATAAGATCCCATCCCTCGTTGTACAAGTTTTCCTACAATAGATGTTTTATCATGGCTCTGCACTTGCTGGTTGACTCAGACGTTCTCTGGCTGCTTCCTCAGGAAAATTTATTTTCTACAAGGCTACTATTACTTATTAAAAATAAGCTCAAGTAATCAACAACCTATCTGGATCTCTCCAGCCTATTCACAAAAGTCTGCCACAAAACATGACTCTTTTCACACCTTCCAATCCAGTTTGAGGAAAATAAGAATCTTTCTTGAAGAGGCAGCATTTGGGATGGGCCAAGTTCTTGCCCTTCTGCCCATCTCTGTTCTCCACAATGCTTCTGGTTAAAAACCACAGGTTGCCCTTCTTGGCCTTATTTACCTGAATGTTTACGGTCTGTATTTTCTTCTCCTACGACAGTACTTTCTTCCAGACACCTAACTGGAATGGAGATTCATAGAAGATAGGATGATCTCAGGTAGCTTTTAGTACAGCCTTGCTCAACACCTCAGTGCTGCTAACTGAGGGACCACACTGCAACATTTAGATCTCTCAAAGAAGGGGAATACCTGTAACAGGGACTAGCACACACCTGAGCCCTACTCTATTGACTGCAGTCATTACTTCTGGACATCTTCTAGTGGCAGCTTCTGCAGAAAGAAACTGTCTTGGGGGTGACAGGAGATTATGTTTTGCTTCACAGCTGGTATTTGCTAAATTACAGGTGAAATACGCATTCAAATAAAATAAAGACAAGAACCATGATTCTGTGTTTGGCACACAATGACTCTTCTACACTTCTGCAGGGATCATGGTATTTGCATACATACACCAAGCATTCCTAGTGTTTAATGGGTGCGCGAGGTCACAGACCAAAATGCATCAACAGATTAACAAGGGATTGAAAAAGAAACTTGGAACATGTTGCTTAGAAGGAGAATTTTAATTTAAGGGCAACAACCATGCAAAATACCAAAGCAAACATTTTCACTAAAAATTAATGAGCACCTGCTGGGATATTACTATGGCCTAATTAATTTTATCTTAAAAATACCCCCATGTAATGTAATCTAAAAACATTCTGTTGCTGAAAATATCAGTGAGCACTTGTCGAGCTGCTGCTGGTTAATTCAGGTGTCTCAACTCTCTGGATGGACTGTGATGGTTGCAAAGTGGTGATTCACAAGACCTCAGATAAAAGCTGAACTGTCTTTCACTGACTAACCAGAACACTTCAGTTATTCTATAAATACCCATCCTTACCCACCTTCGTGGTGACTAGGGCAGGGAGGACCCAAGTAACTACAGACCAGTCAGCCTCACCTCCATCCCAGGAAAGGTGGTGGAACAATTTATCTTTGACACAGTTTCCAGGTACAGCAAAGACAAGAGCGTCATTAGGGACAGTCAGCATGGCTTCACCAAAGGAAAGTCATGCTTGACCAACTTGATAGCCTTTTATGAGGGCATAACCAGGTGGATAGATGATGGCAGAGCGGTGGATGTGGTCTATCTTGACGTCAGTAAAGCATTTGACACAGTGTCACGTAGCACCCTTGCAGCCAGACTGAGGCAGCGTGGTCTGGATGATCAGGTAGTGAGGTGGATTGTGAACTGGCTGCAGGATAGAAGCCAGAGAGTAGTGGTCAATGGGACAGAGTCTAGTTGGAGGCCTGTATCTAGTGGAGTCCCCAAAGGGTCAGTACTTGGACCAGTCCTATTCAAACTGTTCATTAACAACTTGGATGAGGGATTAGGATGCATTGCCAGCAAGTTTGCTGATGACACAAAGCTGGAAGGAGTGGCAAACACCCCAGCAGACTGTGCTGCCATTCAGCAGGATGTGGACAGGGTAGACAACTACGTAGGGTGAAATTTAATGAACTACAACAAATGTAGAGTCTTGCATCTGGGCAAGGTATCATATAGTTTGGGGACTGACCTGTTGGAGAGCAGTGTAGGAGAAAGGGACCCGAGTGTCCTGGTGGAAAGCAGGATGACCATGAGCCAGCAATGTGCCCTTGTAGTCAAGAAGGCTAATGGCATCCTGGAGTGTATCAGAAAAGGAGTGGTTAGCAGATTGAGAGAGGTTCTNAAAGGAGTGGTTAGCAGATTGAGAAAGGTTCTTCTGCCCCTCTACTTTGCCCTTGTGAGACCACATCTGGAGTACTGTGTTCAGTTCTAGGCTCCTCTGTTCCAGGAGGACACAGAGCTTCTGGACAGAGTCTAGTGCAGACCCACCAAGATAATGAAGGGAGTAAAACACCTCCCTTATGGGGAAAGGCTAAGGGAGCTGGGTCTCTTCAGCTTGGAGAAGACTGAGGGGTGACCTCATTAATGTCTATAAATATGTGGGAGGTGGGTGTCAGGAGGATGGAGACAGGCTCTTCTCAACATCATCTAGTGATAGGACAAGGGGTAATGAGTTCAAGATGGAACATAGGAGGTTCCATATGAATGTGAGAAAGAACTTCTTCACAGTGAGGGTGATGGAGCACTGGAACAGGCTGCCCAGGGTGGTGGTGGAGTCTCCTTCACTGGAGATGTTTAAGACCTGCCTGGATGTGTTCCTGTGCGACTTTGTCTAGGTGATCCTGCTGTGTCAGGGGAATTGGACTAGCTCTTTCAAGGTCCCTTCCAATCCCTAGTGTTCTGTGATTCTGTGACTGATTGCAGATGTAATACTTCCATCACATCTGGCATTGCCGTCTTTCATAGCCATCATTTTAAGGCTTCCTATAAAACGGAGGGGCTAGTAACTCTAGTAACTAACAGAGGACAACTGCAACTTGCAAGGAGAACCCTGGAAGCATCAGAGCTTCTTGACTAAAGGCAGTCATTGAGAAGACCTCTCCTGGTCTCAACTGTACTGTCAGGAAATGTTCTTAAGCTGAACTTTGGAGACAAAGCTGGCAGAAGCAGCAGCAATGTGCTTTGGATGGAAAAAACACCATAGGTCTTAAATCCTGTTCTGAACAGACGTTTGAGAGGTGCGTGTGTTGCAGGCCATCACATTTGGGATGAGAAAGTAAAGCTGAGAGAAAGCAGAAATCTACTCCGATTTCACCATGGAGAACTTTTCTCCCCAAGAGATGTTTGTTCACCCTGTAGACCCAGGATTGCTGTGAGGTGGCTGTTACATTTGTTTCCAGGAGTTGTTTCAGAGAGACAGTCAGTGCCGGCCATGATTCCTTAAGAATAAAAGGAATATAGATCCAAGATCTATACACTTCCAGATCTGAGCAGATACTTAGCAGTAATTAATGATCAGCAACACTAACTTCATAGCAACAAAGACAGCTGAAAAGCCAAATTCCTCATTTCAGCTGACTTTTTCAGAGAACTACAGGTACAATGTGAAGTTGGTACAATGTCCTCAACAAAGACTTATCTAATGCACCAGCACTGTTGAGTGCGGCACGAACCTGCTTGTTTGCAGAAGCAGAGGAATCCGGTTGCATTGTGCCTTGAGGGCCCCTGGTGCACTGTTGTCTTTTTCCCCAGCATCATCCTGTACCAGTCAAGCATATAGTTATACAGTCTTCTTTGCAGGTAACGTGAAAGCATTTTATGCTGTACAAGTGTTTTACATCAAGCTACTCTGAGTTGGCTGGATTTCCATTAGCTCCGTCCTCCTGAGAGCGTGGCTCTGAGTCTCAGTCACATTGCAGCTGAGTCTGCCATGAAAGCCTTTGTCCCAGCCAAAGTGAGCTCAGAAAATGCTGATCCAGCTCTTGAAATACTAAAGAGATGTTGCCTAGAGGAACAGAGAAGCAGTGGAGAAACGTGAGCTGCTAAACCTATGTCCCTGCCTGCACCTCGAGCAGCCAGATGCAGGAGAAACCATCCCACTTGTGCTCTGCTAGGCAGAAAAAAGGTCTAGGGGGAGAAAAGAACAAGTGTACATGAAGCAGTTTTGTTTTTTACATAACAATGCAACTCACTGACCTTGGTTGGAAAAAACAAAGCAAAAAGACCTGATTTGGCAACAAAATTTCAGTTTGATATCAATAGAAGTTTGCATGCTCACCCATATGGCTTTGTGTATTGACACCTCCCAGCCCCTTAACAGCACAAAATTCACTTCAAAATTGTTCATTAAGTGTTTAGCAACCAACCTGTATATCAAAACACAGAGAACAAAGTTTCCTTCTTCAGAATTTCAAATATGGGACAACATTTATTGTATTTAGCCTTTAAACATGGGACCCAGCTAGAGAAAACTTCAGTGCCAGCATACCTCAGGTAGTTAGCCAACTGTCTATTTCTTGGATCGTGCTTAAAGAAGACAGAGTACTGAAGAGGACTTGTTCATTGGAAAATTTGAAAAGCTTCCCCTTGCAGACATTTATTTCATCATTTCATAAGTGCTAACACACAGCATACAATTACTGTCATGTGCAAAATGCTGCACTAAGCATTACTTGATGTCTGTGTAGACAGTGCAAAGGACCATTCTTTCACACCTTGAAAGAGTCAACAAAGAAACAGTTAATTACCTCACAATTCAGAAAAAAATTGAAAATGTAGAAGATTTAGTCCCCACAAATTACAACATCACTATCTGCCATAAAAGCTAGGGGCAAAAACACACTGAATTTGCCTAATTAGGTCCAGATACTGTGAGGAACACATGCATCTCCAAGACTCTGAAAAGCCTGTGGACACCACGTGACTTCAAATAACTGTGCTGGAAAAGTATAAAACTAAAGTGCGACACGGGTTTGAGTTCAAAATGTGATTTGCCATACGCTCAGGAACATCCAGGTACTCAAGTGCTTTGGACAACGATTGTGTTGTCTCCCGACAAAGAATTGCCTAGTAGAAAGGTCTAGGAGACCACCTTAAAGATGACTCTTTCAGCTTTATAGAAACAAATTTCCCACAAAGGATGAAAACTGCAGATCACTAGATATAGCATGCATGAAATTAGGGATTCAGGAGCATTTAACATCTGACAACAGTAATCTCAGTGTTCACATTACAGTTCACCAGGCAAAGTTAAAGCTACTTGCCACAAGACTCACACTATCAACCTGTGGGTAACATGGGTTTTAGAGATATTCTCCATGAGCACAGCAAGTGCTTAGTATTTGCTTGGGATAGGACACCCATATGTCAAACCATTACAGACGCAATCAAGAAAATATTTGCCAGTAGGTGTTCAACACTTTGTGAGTACAGTGGAACGCCTGATCAGAGCGAGTTTGACCAGAGCGAGTTCCCCACTCCAAATGGGGTAAAAAGGACACAGCTCAGCTAAGGGGTGAAGTCCCTAACAAGTGTTACACTTAACCCATCACTAAATAATCACTAACTTCCAACTTCCAGCCCAACCTAAAACCCATGATTAACTAAAGCAAAATATTTCATCTAAATCACTTCCAAGAATTTCCAATAAAGTGCCATAAGGATTAATTCCAGAGCAATTTCAGAGCTGCAGAACTATAGGTTAAGCAGCATAAGTAATGGGCAAAGTCACACAAGGTATTTATCGAAACTTGAGGCCAAATTCAAAATGTTCAGGTTTTCCGAGATATCTGAACACAGAGTCCTTCCCGAGACCAAAAACAAACGACTGCAAGCCAAAAGTTTGAGTCAGCTCATGTTAACAAATGGAGACCAAAGAGAAATAGCCACATGGAACCGGGATCCTTTGGAAGTTTGCAGCCATTTGGCACTCTGGTCTATTTTGCTCCGCATCTCATGATTTTCTTAGTTCTCTGGCCTTAAGGAATAAACAGTTTGTAGCTGATAAAGGCTAGATATCCCTGATCCAAATAACAGACCATGATAAAACAACGGGTACACAAAGGCCAGCTTTTCTTCCCCCAAGGTATTTATTCAGTTACTTCAATTTTCTTAACTGAGTGAATGTATCTTTAAAGAGAAAATGAACATATCAAGCCCACTTATGCTGCAGTAGCTATGACAACAGACTTTGAAACAAGTGTGGAAAAAGCGAGACCTGAATTTTAATTTCATTTAATTATTTTATTTTTTCCCCAATCTACTCCTCATACTGACTGTCTCGCATTTTACTCTGAAATGCTACCGAAACTGTAGGGTTTTTAACACCAGACACACTCTGTTGTGAGTAGGAGACTCTGTAGATGTGATGTATGCTAGAAAGGAAAATATTTAGAGAACGAGTGGACAAGCATCTTCGGAGGCTGCCTGCTGAGGAATAGGCTTTACACAAAGATACCAGGTTTAGCATGAATGGGCATAGCTGAGAGACCTGGTTTAATACTTCATCCCATAGGATCAATTATTAGCAAACTGCATCATACTGTCTATTACAGGTGAATTTTTTAAAACTGAAAGAGAGTAAGCAGAGATAAAAGTCAGATTTTCAGATGATTCAGTAACTGGGATGGAGTGAGAAAGAAGAGACATCAGTTCTAACATCTCTTCCCTTTCCATCCAGTCCTTCCCAAGTCCCTGGGACCAATCTCTGGCAGATATATCCACAATTACATATATTATAGCTAGGTACAGATATGACCTGGCTCCCTGTTCATGTCTCATTTTCCATTCCTCACTTTCTAGCAGAAAGAGAAAGACTCAACAGTCTCATCTTACAACACTTTAGAGATCAAAACCACTGTCTTTCAAAAATATAGAAAGAAAAACTCAGACCACTAACATCTCTCCTTACTGCGTAAGTGTTCCATCTTCCTTCTCCATCTTTTTTCTTTGAACAGGTCCAACGTTTCAGAAGAAGCCCAAACCACTTTACAGCCATGACTGCACAGGAGTTACTTGAATCTCTTGAGAGGTGACCCACATCGCCAGCGCTCCCAAAGCAACTAATCAAACTGCAGCCACCCAGCAGCTCTCACCACTGACCAGAACAGGGACAATACACACCACCTTCCATCGCTTTTTCAACCTAGCTGTCAGAAATTTGTACCATCCCACATATAGGGAAGCAGCTACAGCTACATTCACAAGAGGAAGCCCAAATCTTGCTCATCAGTAAGCTTCTCCAACAATCAAGGAATATGAGCCCAAGCTCAAATCCAATTCTCTCATTCCCTTGTTTGTTTAGTTTTCAAGCTGCAGCCAACTCTCACACTTGCACATTCTCTTGGTTTTTTTCTAGTATCTTCAACCTAACTAAGTCTCTGCAGAGTTCCAGGTACATTTTGCAAAGCTTTAGTCAATTCAGAGGTACTTACAGATTTCACCTGAAGCTGAAAACCATCACAACAAATCCTCCATCAGCAGGCTTGGTTTCACCCACTGCAGCAAACAAAACAGGTATTTGTGTAACTGCTAAGGAAGGAGAGGTGTGAAAAGGCACAAGGAGTAAAGCTGGCACCAAAGCATAGCTACAACTTACTCAGGCACCATCTCCACTTCATATAAGAAAGGCCTTTCCTGTCTGTAGGACTCTACTTAAAGAGAACCTACTCTCTGGCCCACCTGCTGCCTTTTAACCTAATTCCCACCTTAGATGTGGAGAAGCAGCATGAACTCTTCAGTGTCTGGTTCAGGGAGGGCAAAGCAGGTGCTCAGAGTACTTCTTGCTTCTGAGAACCAAAGAATGAACCGGGTTGGAAGGGACGTCTAAAGCCCATCCTGTCTAACCCCCATGCAGTGAGCAGGGACAGCCTCAACTACAGGAGGTTGCCCAGAGACTTGTCCAATCTCACCTTGAATATCTCCAGGGATAGGGCCTCAACTACCTCCCAGGGCAACCTGTTCTGTGTTCAAACACCACACTGCTAAAGAGCTTCTTTCCAACATTCCATTTCAGTCTATCCTCTCTAAAGTTAAACCATTGCCCCTCATCCTATTACTCCAGGCCTTTGTAAACAGCCCCCTTGAGGGACTAGAAAGTTGCTATCCGGTCCTCCTGGAGCCTTCTCTTCTCCAGACTGAACAACCACAGCTCCCTCAGCCTGTCCTCATAGCAGACAAGCTCTGCATGAAAATGCAGAGAGCAGTTTCATGACCTCCTCTGGACCCACTCCATCTGGTTCATGTCCTTGCTGTATTGAGGCCTCTAGAGCTCAACACAGTGCTTCAGGTGAGGTCTCACCAGAGCAGAGGGGCAGAAGCCCCACTCTTGATCTGCTGGCCATGCTTCTTCTGATGCAGCCCATAACCATCTTCACACTTCATGAAGAAAAGTTCCCAGGACATTATCCAATCCCCGCTCTATCTCTTCCATTCCAAATCAGGATGAAAAGTCCAGCCATGCATGCTGTTTCTTTCAATTTATATCCCAAACAGCAGCTGTTGATAACACCTCTTCCTGCAACCCCTCCACTCAGCACACAGAGCATTCATTCTCTTTCTTTCTGATGAGTAGCCTTGTGAAGCACAAGCACAGCCAGTTTCAAGTTCTCCCCCTCTAAAGACGATACGAGTTTTGTAAAAGCTTTCTTCCCCCACTGACTCCAGTGGGCTCCGAGTGCTGAGAGGTAAGAGTGATGCTTTGTACTGGGCCTGGCACAGCCTTTCCCTTCTTCCTCTTCCCCCACTGACTCCAGTGGGCTCCGAGTGCTGAGAGGTAAGAGTGATGCTTTGTACTGGGCCTGGCACAGCCTTTCCCTTCTTCCTCTCTCCTGCCACGCAGCAGTGCTGAGAACCCTGTTCCAGTCTCATGCAGCAAATTTGAAAGGTATTATTTATTCTTCTTTTTTTTTTGTAATCATGGAATGAGTCACGGCCACTTGAACTTCAATAAATCCCCAAGGCAGCCAGCTCGTTTTATTTTCAGCTCCGATGGACCCCAGAGGGATTTTTTTTTGGGGGGGCTGTTGTTTTCCTGAGACATGGAAATAGGAATTTTCTTTTCCTTATTCCAATGTAAACAATCCCCCTAACATAGGAGAGGGGGAAAATCTTCTATCAAAAAGGAATATAAATGCCAGCTCCTGCCTTTTGCCAGAAGATTACCAACATCACTGAATTCCTCCTCTGCTTAAACAATCTAACCTACTGCCAGGTTTCCCAGAGAAGCACCTCTGTGGTTGCTGCTTCTGCCGGCAAGTGTTTTGGCACTTTGTTTTGTGCAAGGGCAGCAACACCAAGAGAAAAACAAAAAAGTGCTGAGATTCCTGGTGAGGGGAGTGACAGCAGAACCCCCTCTTTCCAGACAGGGCTGTTGAGTTTGAGGTCTTCACCAGAAGCATGAGGACATAAGATTATAGAATTATTTGGGTTAGAAGAGACTTCAGAGATCATTCAGTTCCAATCCTCTGCCATGGGCAGCGACACCTTCCACTAAACCAAGTTGCCCAAAGCCCCATCCAATCTGGTCCGGAACAACTTCTAGGGATGAAGCCATCACAGTCTCCCTGGGCAACCTGCTCCTTTGGAGGAATCAGTCTGATACACACTGGACAAATAACTTTGTATTTTATGTATTTGGGGTGGATCAGAAGGGGGGTGGTTAGCAGATCAAGAGAGGTTCTTTTCCCCCTCTACTCTGCCCTGCTGAGACCACACATGGAGTATTGTGTTCAGTTCTGGGCCCCTCAGTTCAAGAGGGATGTGGAGCTACTGGAGGGTGTCCAGCACAGGGCAATGAGGATGATGAAGGAAGTTGAGCATGTCCCTTATGAGAAGAGGCTGAGGGAGTTGGGTCTCTTTAGCTTGGAGGAGTCTGAGGGGTGACCTCATTAATGTCTACAAATATTTGAGGGCTGTGTGTCAGGGGGATGGAACCAGGCTCATCTCAATGTCATCTAGTGATAGGACGAGGAGCAATGATTGTAAGGTGGAACACAGAGGTTTCCACATCAACCTGAGAAGGAACTTCTTCACAGTGAGGGTGACAGAGCACTGGGGCAGGCTGCCAGGGAGGTTGTGGAGTCTCCTTCACCGGAGATGTTTAAGACCCGCCTGGATGTGTTCCTGTGTGACTTGGTCTATGTGATCCTGCTGTTGCAGGCGGATTGGACTAGATGATCTTTCGAGGTCTCTTCCAATCCCTAATGATTCTATAATTCTGTGATTAATTGGTTCACATTACAGATTAAGGAGGCTCCATGCAACATATTTCTTAAATTCTTGCTACATATTTCTTAAATTCATAAAGCTCCAAAACCAAGTCTGGCTTCCAGTGCAGAGATGTAGTGTTCAGGCTAGAGAAGTGAATTTAGCACTGCTGTCTTAAAAAATAGATCTTTTATTCTTGAAGGAGAAATCAGGGCAGACAATTCAGTAAAACTTCTTTATAGAAACCTACCTTGCAATTTCCTCAGCCAATTTTTTAATCCATGTTTCCTGATGAAGTGTAGATTAATGTTTGATGAAAAGCTACTGACCATTTTTTTTTTTTCTGGGAGAAAATTGTTCTGACCACGTTTTGTATATAATTGCTGAACGTTAGAAACCCCTCTGTGCCCTCTAGCCATAAGGACTTCATCCTTATTTTCAACTCCTTTTCTGTTTCTACCCATTGTTATAGCACTTGTGGAAATCTAAACTTCCTGATGAGACAAAAAAGAGAGGAAATAAAAACTCTGGTGACAGAATTTCTAAGAGTCCTTTAAGAATATAGAGGTACTATGGGCAGTTACAGAGTCTGCTAGGAACATCTCCATTCCCTGGATGCTCCTTTATACAACCAGTTTGTGATCATAGAGGAGGTCCCATATGTGGATCCATGTTCCTTCCAGAAGTCATCTGAAGGGTCTTGGGGATTTTATTACTCTCTTGTCCACTGCCAATATGTCGTTTTGTTGTGTCTTAGTCACTTGGAAAAGCTGTTGAAAAACTCTTCTGTAAAGAAAACATCTGGCAGGAAAACCCTTTTCTTTTCCTGTAAAACCACAAAGCATGAACTCCTTGTTTGGGTTCAATATTTTGACTGTATTCTCAATACGGTGAAATAACTGTGAAGGTGTGAAAGTTGTGATTTCATGCTCCAGACCCATATCTGCTCCCCTGTAAAAAGGCAGAACAGATCTAACAGAGAATACTTTGAAATTTTCTCATCAGGACTGTTTATTTTCTGAAAACCAGGACATTAATGGTTCAAAACAGCCACAGGGAGCACCATCAGTCCCGGTTTTCTCTTCTCACGGTGCTGTAGACACAAGTTTTAGGTACTTTCTAGTGAATTAAGGGGCTATATATATGATGGAGGGGGGTGGGAGGGGGTAAGAAAAATGAGTTTAAGAGCACCTGGCTGCTGCCTGCTGCCTTTACATCATATCATACCCCCAACGAGTCCTAAACACAACAGAACCCTCTTGAGTCTTGGCAGAGAACCCTGCTACCTCTTCCTGAGAACAGCTGGGTCATTACTGGTCATTCGGTCAGACAGAGCAAGGCTGTCTCAAAGCTATTAGGTAGATGGTGAGAGGTTGGTTGGAGTGAAATGTTGGACTTGTGGATCCTGCTCTGCAATTACTTGGCTCAGCTGCGAGTAGAAGGATGGTCCTTGCTGCAAGGCTCATAGCTGGGTGGAAGTCAAAAGGGAAATCAGCACTTCATAAAAGTTAATGACCAAGGATATGCCACATCTGAGTCCTGGTGATGGTAGGCTTTAAATGCAAAGCACTATATGCTACACCCTCTGCTGCTGCTGCTCTGTCTGGTTTGGACCAGTCGCCCTCTCTATGTTGCAACGAGAATAATTTAATTTTTAAAAATACATATGATTTTATATATGTGTGTATATATATATTATATATATATATATAGTATGGTTTTTATTTTGGTTTTCTTTCAATGCATGCATTTGCACCCTCCCTTGTTTTGGTCTAACTACCAAGTCTGACTCAGCTGGGCCATCCTTTCAGTTTTCTGACATTCCCAGAAGTCATGTCTCAATCAAAATTAAACAGCCTATTCTAGATGGCCCATTTTTTGTGAGCAAGTTCATTCATGACTCCAAGCACTGACAAATTTAAATGTGCATCCTACACAGAGGGCACCACTGGAATTCCCAGTCTGTCTTGACTACTACTGCACCATCTTCACTGCAGTCTATGTCAAATAGTTATTTCTCATGGGCGCTGAATCCTCTAAATGTGATTGCCTGACTCCCCAAGATTACAGAACTATGTTTCATAATCTTACTACTACTTTAGTAGTAGCTTTCAAAATTATTAATACATTATAATAATATTTAAGGATATTTCAAGAAATAAGGGGACATAGTTTGTTATCTTTTCCTACTGGCTGGAAAGCAGAGAATAGGGCCCATGCAGCTTTCAGCCCTGCAGCACTAAAGTTATGTACGGATCTATGCTGAGGACTCAAGACCAACTATGACACAAAAAATACCATTTTAATAGGAACAAATATAAATAAAACACCTGAACTGCCTTAAAAAGCAGGAACTCAATCATTATTTTGTTTCCTTTTCACCTGCATAATTCCTTCCCTTCTGCCTGGCAGATTTGAATGGTTTTCTGTTCTGTAACCAGCTCTGCAAATAAATACCCATAGTTATGCATCTTTAAATTCTGGGAAACAGGTGACATTTTTGTTGGAAGTTGTGTTTTAGGAATTGTATCACCAAGGCTGTGACCACCTATTGGCCATCACTGTGCAGCACTAGCTTATTGGGTCAGAATAAATTCCAATAGCACCTCACCATCCCAAAAGTCAAACACACAGATAGCAGCTCTCTGTCTGACTACTTCTGGAGCAATCCATGAACCCAATGGACTGCAGAGTACATATTTCATGCCAGTTATACAATTAACTCGTGATATATTTTAGGTTTTGTGGGCAATATGTGGGCTCATCCAGTCCAGCCCAGGAGCTAACATCATCACATTGACCAGACCGGGGCACTAAGGGTCACATCCAGTCTATCCTTATACACCTCCCCAGATGGGAACTCCACCATTGTCCTGGGCAGTCCATTCCAGTGTCTGATCACCCTTTCTGCAAGGAAGGGCTTCCCAACATCCAACCTAACCCTCTCCTGTCAGCTTCAGGCCTTGCCCTCTCACCTCTCACTAGTTGCCTGGCAGAAGTGCTCGACCCCCACCTGACTAATCCCTTCATGGAGTTGAAGAGAGAGTGAAGGTCCCCCTTAAGTCTTCTCTTCTCCAGGCTAAACACTCCCAGCTCCCTCAGCCTCTCTTCATCAGACTTTCTCTCCAGTTCCTTCCCAGGCTCGATGCTCCTCTGGACCCACTCCTGCCCCTCAATCTCTTTCTTGAAGTGAGGGGCCCAGAACTGCCCCCAGGACTCAAGGGGAGGCCTCACCAGTGCCCTGTACAGGGGCAGAATGCCATCCCCAGTCTTGCTGGCCATGCTATTTCTGATACAAGCCAGGATGCTGTTGGCCTTTTGTACCACCTGAGTACACTGCTGGTTCCTGTTCAGCCAGTTCTCATCAACTAGAAATATCTTTTGGTCTCTACAGTTTTCTGTGCTGTAGGAGAACAAATCCCAGTCTTGACCAGAAAAGGAAAGGGAAAGGACCACCTAAAGTTTGCTGAGCTGTGCCTCTGCCACCAAAACAATATTTTTTCCATGGTAATGCCAAGGGAAAGTGCAGCAGCAGTGCTTGGAGGCAGCTTTTAAAATATCAGAGAATCCTTTGTAGGCGCAGACGATATTGAACATATGGTGTTTGCAAGAGTGGCCAACATTGCAAAAGCCTTTGGAATCATCCAATATTTTAGTTTGCATTTCCTCACTCTCCCCTTGTTTAAGTCTGTCGTATTTTCCTAGTAGCAATGTAGTGACCCATTTATGCCAGCAACTGCACATTCAACTTGCTACTAGTAAAGTTATTTATCAGAGTGAAAAGGAAACAGTCAAGAACTTAACACTGAGCTTAAATCTGATCAAAAAAAAAGAGCAGGTTTTCTGCCTCCTTGTACGGCCTGTATTATGCTTTGAGAGCATGCAAAGGTCACCTGATAGGCACAGGTTACCTATACGTGTTCCTTGTAGAGATGTAGCTTACATAGAAGTCCTTTCTTGTTGACAAATATGGTGTTCTGGATAGTTTGGAAAGACAGCACTACATTTTCTATTGTAGATGTGAAATATCTGTCTGAACTGGGAAATGCCATGAAGCACAAAGTGATGAATTACCATCATTTTTGCCAGGCTTAATATTGCACAGGGGCTTCGCTTGATACTATCTGAACTTGTGCCTGTGTTACTCAATTGGTTAGGAAATGTCTGAATGGCAAAGCCTTGAAAAATAGAGCTGGCCTGTTTCTCTCTCTTAAATTGTGTGTGGGTTGTCTCAAGCTTACACTGAAGTGAAAACTATTCTTTCTCAACTCATGCAGCTCCTAACTCTTTCCATGCATCATCTACCTCACACTGAGAAATTGGTTGTTGAGACAACTGTATCATGCTAGATATTCTACGGAAAAACCGACTTCATTTAATTCCCTGATATTATTCAGGTATCTCACTATTCACCAGTTCAGGCTTTCAAAACCCGGCTGTATGAAATTAACATCCTGATCCAGACTTTCCAGATTTCAGACCTGAATTGATTAAAAGAAGAGATTCCAGACTCCTGTCTTTGCAAAAGGAAGTAAAAGCAAGCAGAGAGTGATTATATTATTCATTGAAAACTTTCTTGCAGTCAGATCACGGGATGTCCATGTATTGCTGAGGAGACTTTATAGTCAGTTATAGCCTTCAAGTGGTTTTGCTGGTTATATGGTGTTTCTAAAGTGTTTCATCTAAATGACAGTAAGAAAATGGAGGCTTTCAGAATAAAAAAAAGCTTTTAAACACTTAAAAGAGGGAATGTACCTTCATATCTGTAAGAGATGGTGATGTAAATATCAAGAACTCAGCCCAATATAAAGTATCAACTTCTATCCCTACTGTAAACAAAGGGTGAGCTCATACAATAAGTCCTAGGAATCTAACAGATTATGTGGTCTGTAACATTCCTATGGAGCCCAACGTTCTTTTCTGCCTGGGTGATACACTCCCCTACATGTGAGATAAATCCAAAGCCAAGCAGGACACTTCTGAGGGGCCAAAAAATCAGAAGAGGTGATGATATAGGATTGGGTCACCCCCCCCTCACAAATAAGGTGGTATTTAGGTTTTGATCTGTTAGTAGCATAGTGATGCCAGCAGCCAAGAGAGGCAGTTAGAGTAGTAGTTGGACGGCTGTGATTAGGACATAGACTTCGCCATCTTCTGCGGTTCACTGAAATTTGAAGGACAGTTGCTATCCTTCCCGAGGTAAGGGGAGATAGCGTGGGAGAGAGTACCTTCTAATATTTTGCCAAGCTTTATGCCTCATTTAACTAATAATTGAGTTAAATGGTTTGCAAGTGATACTTCAAGCTGGTATGTGTTGCTTGATAACACTGTGAACCTAAGTCCCAAGCATGAGCAGCACAGTGCATGATGGTGGAAGCCCCCTAACTACAACTGAAGAAACTTGAGCAGATCCAGCCTGGGTTGGAAATATAGTTCAGAAACTGCGGGGGAACTAAGGAGTGTGACAGCCCCATTCGTACGTGTTTGGCCTTCTACATTGGTGCCTCGGCTTTTGGAATGAGACTTCCAATATCGGTGCCAGGAGCAAAACCTGTCTTTCTATCATGAACATCTGCTTATTAAGAACTGGTTTGATGCCATGGAATCCTCTTTTACAACCCACAGAAAGAACTACTGGTTGATTACACATCTCTGCTTGATAATATGATAATATCCATTTTGTCATTTGGAGCCAGTTTTTCAAGGACTGTTTGAATTTTAATTTTTTTTTCTCTTTTTGCAATGAAGGGATCCACCACTAACAAGATTCAGATATGTAATGGCATGAGATGCCAGAACTGAATGCTAGGATGCTGATTCAAACTTGAAGAATGTTGGGGGGCCTTACAGCAACCTTCCAATAAGTGAAGGAGGCCTGTAAGAAAGCTGGGGAAGACTGCTCACAGGGGCAGGGAACAATAGGACCAGGGGTCATGGTTTGAAGCTGGAAAAGCATAAGCCCAGAGAAAGGGTTGTACTGGGTCCATCTCTGTGGAACAGAACCATTAGATATTCAGAATGATCTTTGCAACATATTGCATTATAGCTATTTAATGGTTTTTAATATTCCTACAGAATTTACATTTAAATTCAAGGGCGGGGGGGGGGATTAAAAATAATAGGATTATTGCTGCTTCTGTTAAAGCAGTTTCCCCTGCAAAGCTTTTGCAGATGAAATGGTACTAAAGGGATTGAAGCTACCTTAACATAGCTCCATAGCAACACAGATGTTCCCTCTTCCTTTCCTCCAGTCAGGCGGTGAGGCTGTCCTGGGTACTGTCTCACCTATTCGATAACACAGCTGGGGAATGAAGAAGGTGAGAAAAATCCCTCAGGAACTGTAGATGAAAATGTGACCAATGGGAAACAGAACCATTATAGGGGGCCAAGAGCCTGCACACACCTTTCCTCATGAGCCTCACAAGAGTGAGCACCACCACCACTCATTTCTTTCTCTTTTAGCCAGCTGGGGATGTTACACACTAGTAGATGTTCCACATCCAAGCCATCCTTTATGTGCACCGTGAAGTTTTCTTCAGCTCATTCCATTTCCCATCTGATTTCATTCAAGCTACAGCTTGATGCTGAGGTTACTTGCAGCATAAAGGTTTCTAAGCTGAGAAAAGAGGTGGGAAAAAATGGTCTAGGTCAGACTGCCTAGAGAATATATGGCTGTGACCAGGGGTAAGCCACCTCTTTCCATTAAATGAAGACAGTGACACCCACAGCTACCATATGGAGGTGGTTGTTCCTTGTGTCACGATGAAGTGGCAGTGCAAGAAAACAAGAAAGTGTTAAGAGACCACATCTGGAGTATTGTGTCCAGTTCTGGGCCCTTCAGTTCCAGAAGAACACAGAACTGCTGGAAAGAGCCCAGCCCAGAGCCACAAGGATGATGAAAGGAGTGGAGCATCTCCCTGATGAGGAAAGGCTGAGGGAGCTGTGTTTCTTCAGCTGGAGAAAAGGGGACTGAGGGATGACCTCATTAATGTTTATTAGTATGGAAAGGGTGAGTGCCAGGAGGATAGAGCCAGGCTCTGTGCAGTGGCATCCAGTGAAAGGACAAGGGGCAGTGAGTGCAAGCTGGAGCAGAGGAGGTTCCATGTGAACATAAGGAAAAACCTTTTCCCTGTGAGGGTGACAGTGTCCTGGAACAGGCTGCACAGAGAGGTTATGGAGTCTCCTTCTCTGGAGACATTCAAAACCCACCTGGGAGCAGGTCTATGTGACCTGATCTAGGGGATCCTGCGCCAGCAGGGGAGTTGGACTGGACAGCCTCCAGAGATCCCTTCCAACACCTGACATTCTGTGATTCTGTAAACACTTCCTTCATCATCCACTCGGGCACCTTGAACCATTCCTTTGTGAAAACAGCAGCTTGGCTTTATTGTGCTATGAAAAAGGAACCTGAGGATCTTGTAGGACATTTCAAATAACAACAACAATATATTTCTCCATTACTTGACTTATTCTAAGCACATGTGTTTTGTAGCTAATGTAGTTCCCTGTGTTATGAGAGAGAGCAATGAAAACAAAATCTATGCTTAATGCACTGAACTTTGACAACAGCAGCTGCAACTCAAAATTAAAATCCACTCCTCTGCTCTGCTCAGAAGGTCTGAACCAGCTTCGGGGGAAGTGCTGCTGAAGATATCTGAAATGAAAAACGCCTGCATGGCTGCCCAAAGGACAGATCGAATGACCAAAAGCAAACAGTGATGTGCCAGGCTGTTTGCTGAATACTCAGGTGGAATCAGACAAGACCCCTAAGCCTTGGAAATTTCAAGACAAAAATAGAGAGACTGAATTTTTATCACCAGCTGCCAGGCACTGATCATGGAGATAAAGCTGCATTTACACAGGCTGGCCTGACCCAGAAGCCAGAGGAGGCAATGAGGTTTCTGCTGTTGGTTTCAGAGCACTTTAGATCTGGCCAGAAGACACATCCACTGCAATTCTGGACCAAGTTGGTCTTTTGGCTAGGTTTTTTTCATTTGTTTATCAAACAGCAGCAGTGAACTGAGCATTAGTCTTTCTTATAAAAGAAGACACACTCTCGAGATGGCCTTTAGATGTCTAACTGCTTTTCATAACAACCCAATATGACCAGGTTTCAATTATTTGGGTTTTTTTATTCCTTTGTATCCTCAAGGACCTGGCTCTGGATTTCTGGCTGAAATAGGAGTTATGCCAAATAATTATTACAGTAGTCTGCTGAGTGCCTGGCAGTCTTCAGCCTCGGATGCTGTTCTGCTGGAGCAAAGTGAAATCCCCTCCAGTGGTTTTCTTGAAGTACCCGATGTAGGGAACAGTGGGAGAAAGTCCAAGGGTAGAAGGTTGTGCTGACATTGTGATCTTTAAAAGATAATGAAGGAAAAGTTGCTGGTGTCACATTTGGATTCATAATGTGGAATCTTCCCACCACTTGTCCTCCAAACAAAAGGCTGTTCCTTTTGTTTGGAGCCCATTCATGGCACAAAGTCTGTCCCTCCTATAGAGATATACAGCAGCCAGGGAAATATGATGTCTCTGCTGGGCCTGAAAATCGACAGGTAAACTTCAGATTAGAAAGCCCAAGGTTTACAGCTGAGTTATGTTGCTATGATGTAAAAGACAACTGATTCAGTTAGATAATAAAGTCACATTACTGAATGTGCTTCTCATTATATGTTAATAGCAGGGATGTAAAGACCTCACAGACCTTTGTGCACTATCCCCTCTTCCATTTCAATGGGGAACAAAAGGAGCAGGAGTCAATAGGTCTGACTCCCGCATATTGAAACGGTCTGAATGCAGATCTGAGCTGCTTTGTTCTGTATTTATTATTGTTCCACCTGCCTCCAAACAGGAACAGCAACGGCTTCGATAAACACATTCAAAGGCAGTCAAAAATTATTTGTTGTGCCTTTTCAACATGCGTTCAACATGTCCTCTGCTGGAGCCCTTTCTGATAATGTCTTCCAGCAAGGCACATCTTGAGATCAAAATAGATATATTTCTTGCTTCCACAGAACAGCAGTGCAAAACCTGTCATTAATCCAGACTGTCCTATGTCACATATATACCCACTTTCTTTCTTTTCTTTCTTTTTCTTTTCCTGAGCCAAAGGCTCAGAGATGTGGCATTCCTCCTTAAGAAAGTGAGGCTGTGTACATGGATAACTGACATATAATTAAACATAAAGGTGTCAGGATCTGGCAGTAGAACTTCATCAGCCTTCCAAAACACACCAAAGAATATTCATTATCACAGTGTGAAGTATCATAAATAATTAGCACTGAACCCACACACACCAAGGGAATGATCACTATGACTTCATAGTGTGATCAGCTTGCCTGTTTATTTTATTACTCTGCTCACTGGCGAGCTGTATATTTTGCCAAATTCTGTCATTCACACTACTTCTCCCACAAAGTAAAAGCCATTACAGTTCTCTTACTGTTTTCTTAAATCAGGACCCCAGGTCTCTGTGAGTACTGCACTCTACAACAGCAGCATAAGCTTGCTTTAATTCACCCTTGAGCCACTGCACCAAGACTACCTCCCTTCTTTAATTCACGTTGTTCATGAAGGTAGAATATTACAAACTACCTTAGTAAAAGATGGCTTTTTCAGCCACAAGGGTGCTAAGAACCTTCCTAAAATGAAAAAAAAAGTGTTTAAAGATGTGTATAAAGCATCTCTTCAGGCAGTTGTGTTTGTGCCCATTCCCTTTTCCTTTTATTCATGAACCGCATGAGGTCTTAATTTTCCCAAGAGGAGAAGAGAGCATGGAGAAAAAAATTACTGATTTACACACACATGGAGATTTTACACCAATATGCCTTCAAATTGAACCCAAAGATTGTCTTTGTCAGCAGCCCATGATATAACAAACCCCTGAATAATGAAAGCAGGGCAGCATTAGAGTGATTGTTGTGTTTGCTCCATTACTAAGTTTTGATGCCTGGTGCTACGGAGTAACGTGACATGACACGGCTAAGCGGTGAGATGAGTGCTATGAAACATTAAACCTGGGTACACACACACTGAGGAGCTGGAAACAGCAGAACATGAAGCACCTAAGCCATCTGAAGAGCAAACACATAAAATAATCAGCTCATTCTCCTACGCCTGTTTTGCCTTCTCCATCTGCAACACCTGTGCCTGTACTACTGCTCCTGCTCCCACCTTTGCTTCCAATTCAATCCAGACACAAAACCTCTTGCATTATCCTATTTCCTAGATGTGATTAGCAGTAAGCTAGAAATTTTCTAGTTCCTTTTTTTAAATAAAAATATGTAAGTTCACCTGACAGAAACAGCAAGTATCAATTACAATAACATTCCTGAAAGAGAAGGAAGAAGAAGCAGTGAAAGCAATTGTTAAATGGTGAAAGATTCCAATTCATTTTCCTTTACAGAACTGCTCATTGTTTTCAAATCGGACGGGATGAGGACAGATGGTTACAAAATCATAGAATGGGTTAGGATGGAAGGGACCTTAAAGATCATAAAGACCTCAAGCCTTTGTGGAGTTTCTGGGTCAGCTATTGTAATTCACCATCTTCCACAGAAAACCCAGGCACAGGTTTGTGTGCCAAGGGAGTGGCTATGAGGAACCTGGTTGTTGGCTGCAGGAATTCGTGGGAGAAGTTGTGTTCCTGTTCAGTAGTTCATTTTCAGAAGATTATTTAGACACTTGTTTTACCCAATTTAGAACTGCCAGCTTGGTTTCCTAAGAAAATAGATTACAGAGTCTGAACTATTCAACACTTCAACCAGCCCAGGCATCTTCCCTCCACTGTGTGTCTACCATCCCCTTTGGGGAGGTGTAGCATGGAGGGAAATCAAATCAAAATTTACTGCAGGATTAAAGGCACAGGAGATCAGGGCAAGTTGCAAGGAATCACTATGCATTAAATTAACATCCAGAACAATTCTGCTTCGAATTCTACTCAAGCTCCCAACATTGTCAGGGAATGGTAGTCAGGTTGAAACACAACCACTTCCTCTTAGAAGCCATTGTGCTTGGCTGGAACTTGCTCTGTCACTGTCTGTACTAATCAGTTGCTTCACTCTGGTGCCTCCTTTTCCTCTTTTCAACTTCTTTGCAACTTCTTAGGCTGGCGGGAGAGGATTTGGAGGAATGCCTGACTAGATACAGAGCAGAAACTTTGGAAACCTAAGGCTAGATCTGATCACAACATAAGATTTATTTAGTAAACTTGGGAGCTTGTTGATCTATTTCATTTCTCAAGGTAGATTACATATCTTTGCATCAACAAAGGTAATAACCTGCAGCTCTTCTCCCTTCCTTCTTTGTTTTGTCTCTTCCTATTGTGTCACGTAGAAAAACGTGACTACAGGCTTGTGGTAAGAGAGAACAGAGAGAATATCTGTGACTATTGCACTTCTTGTACATCGTTTTGCCAGCTCCTCTGCTGACACACTTGCTGGAAAGGACAGCCAGAGAGGGGAGGCCATTCTCTCCTGGCTCCTTCTTTTGTTAACTACTTTAAAAGTTTTGAGTATTTCCATGGAACAAACTAAACACAAGAAGGGAAAATCCCTTTTGAAATGCAAAATTTCACTATCAGCAAATGCAATGGCAAGATGCAAGTGCAGCTGTTTGAAAAGCTTTGCTGAAAAGGGTTACAGGGGGCTGTTGCATGGGAAGAATGAAGAAAGCAAAAGGAGACAGAGCAGCAGATATCCTGAGATTCTTCTAATTGTAAATTGAATTCAGCTTCATTATATATATATAGGTATATATTATATATATGTATATATAGTATGAAACTGTGGAATGAGACAGAAAAGGTTTCAACAAAATGCAGGGCTTCCAGCTTGCTGAAGAGTATCACAAATGCCCTTCTGTAGTTCCACTGAAGCCAAGAGGTTCAATTTTCAGCTCTTTGAAGCAGAAAGTCACTCTTTCATGTGTTCCTACTGTGCCCAGTGCAATAGGTCTCCTGTCTCAGCAGGGGCTCCTATGTGCTATTGTAATAAAATTAATTAATCATAATTTTTAATGAACCCTGTAATAGTTTCAGTATCTTCCTCCACTGAAAAAAAATAATGTATGCAAGCTGAAAAGGCATGAAAGTTTAATTTAGAGAACTTTTTCCTATAACAAAAAACTCATTCAGAAGCTGGCAGAAGTGCTGCTCATCCTAAGCAGATGCAGAAAGAGCATTAACAGTCTAACAAAACAGAAATGTAGGCTTTGCACCTACTCAGAGCATCAAAATTAAGTGTGAGATGGATGAGATATGCATTCACATGGAGGGATGCTATTTATGGCGTCAGAAGCCAAAGATGAACTATTATCTATCTCCATCTGCATGGAAATGAAGGACCACTTGGAGACAGATGTGTAAATCTTCCTGGACTGGTTCCTCCCCACTCTTTTGCACAACAGTACTTAATATTGACTTCTGCCCTTCCATTATCTGACCTCTGAGTTAGACTTTGGAATGAAAGGGTCAGCTCCCATCTCCTATGGCATCAGTTCAGGTTCCAAATGTAGGTAGACACCGCTTGCATCATTCTGCACTTCAACAAATGATTTTTAAGGCTTATTTTTCACAGCAGGAGCAGAAATGAAAAAGGAGATTCAATTGTACTTGTCAGCAGCCTGGGAGAAGTGCCAGTATGTCATAACCCCATGTACCAGCCCAGCCCCTTTACTTTGTAAAGTACAATTACCGTAAATTGGTTCAGAGCCTGGCAAACATGTCCAAGGCAGACGTACGCCTCTTGGTAAACATGCACTCATGGGATGCATAAATGAGACTGGCTTTCTTATCCCTCTGGGAAAATGAAGACAAAAGCTTTAACCCGAACTCTTCTTTCCCCCCCATCTAGACCAGAATTATGTCCAAGGCAGTTCCCATCTTTCTCCGTTAGCTGCATTTCATCCTAGACAGTGAGATGCAAACATCTTAAATTTGCTTGCACTAAATCCTTGCTATGTGGCTCTCTAACACCATTTGAGTTGAGTCTTTCTAGAACTCTGAGAGTCACAGATTTATCTAAATATGTTGGGTTGTATAATTTTAAAGTCTACCCTCTGTGGTAATTTGCAACCAGAAGAAATTTGTCCACTGAACAACACAAATTAGAAAACCTGCCTTTTCTAGTCTGTGGTTATGAAATACAGTGAAAGTTGTACCATAGAAATTTACCCCAACATCTAATCTTCTGTACCCATGACAGTAAGCTAAACATATCATAGAATCACAGAACTTTAGAACCATAGGACTGAAAAATCATAGAGTCACAGAACCATAGACTCACAGAATAATGGAATCATAGAACCTAGAACCATAGAGTCTCACACAGTCCTAGAATTACAGAATACAAGGTTGGAAGGGACATCAGGCTGGGAAGGGATTGTTTGGTCCAATATTTCCCCACAAAAACATTGGCTAGAGAAGATGACTTAGCACCCTGTTCAGCTGAATCTTAAGTGTTGAAAGGTGGGGAAGGCACCACTTCCCTGGGGAGATTACTCAAGTGGCTGATTGTTCTCATAATTGCCTAGATCCTCCATTAAGCCCTTCTTGAAGATGTGGGGTAACATTAACATTTGGGGTTTGAGCAGACTCAGAAGCTTGCAACCATATCACTGCACACAATATGAGAATGAAGGAGAATCTTTCTTTTCTCCCTGCAAGTTATTTCTCAAAAACATCATCTGTGTGATAAAGCTGTGGGATTAATTATATCTGCATGCATCTATAATTGCCTTATTGCAATCCCTCTCTCCCAGACTACTGCAGACGCTCCAACCCTCGAAGCATCTTCAAACGGCAGCTTTGTGTTTCTTTTCTCCTAATCAGAGCACGCCACAGGTTTATTTTCTTAGCTTCAACACACAAAGACTTCTTGTACTTACTACATCTGGGTGGTGTATTTATAGACAGACTGCAAAAGTGTGTGGATAGCGCTGCTGCCTTGTAGTCTAAACCACTTTAAAACGTGGTTGCTCATTTTTCCATTACTGCTAAGTACCCCTGGAAAGTAAAGCACAAGACTTAACTCTGATCTCTAGGCCAGGGAGAAAAGATTGTAGACAAAGAGATAGCATTGGCTCAGCTGCTCTAAACCTCATTTACTCAACTTACGCTTCTAGAGAGCCCAATACCTCATGTTTTAGTTCTGGAATCTCTCCTTGAGATTCAATCTACTTCTTGATTAAACTATTTCACCAGGGATTTATATTCTTTTAGTTGTCTGTGCTTCTCAGTTTTTTTACAAACACAAAACACAGGCCGTAACAACACATGGGTGGATTTTTTTAACCATGAGCAGGTACTTGCACTAGAACAGTTTACATCCGCTGTTTTCACTTTTCTTTGTACCTTTCCTAGGTAGGAGAATAAAATCCATCAGAAACAAATATCAGGGACAACTCGAAGACAGAGATTTCTGAACTCTCACTTGGCTTTAGCAGAAAGGGCATTATGAAGATTTGAGCTGGACAGAGACCAGTTACATGGCCTGTTTGAATTTCACAAATCAAACAAGCCCTATGTCAAAAATTATTCCTGGAAATTGCTCCACAGATAGTTAGAACAGCTAATACATTCAGAATGATGTCAAACCTATTACAGATCACTATCAGCAAAACAAGATAAATTATAAACTGGATTTCTAAAAATTAATCCTGGCGGGTATGGTTTTGTCCTTCAAGAAAAAAGGGTCTAGCATGGTTTTGTTTTCAGTGCTGGTTGGACAATGTCTGATTCCATGAATAATCCAAGCAGGTGATTAGTTCATTAAAACTGCTCAAAACCACAATTCGGGTGGAAGCCTAGTCATATTGGCCAGGAAACAACAATAATTATATATATTATTTAAGGGAAGGGATAGTTGAAGTGCTGAGTTCATCTTGCAGTAGGTATCTGCAGCCTTATGGGAGGAGGCAACGTGTTCTACAGCCTCTTCTGTAGGAGAGTGCTGTCAGACTACAGCACTGAGTCTTTTTACTTCAGCAAATGCACCACTTTGTCTCGCCAACATATGTGAGCAGTCTGGAAAAAGTCTGTTGGGGGACCAGCCACTGCAAGTCACCTTGTTGTTCTGATATCTTAAATACAGTATTTTAATCCCTAACTGAAAGAGAAAAAGGATCAAGATACAGCAAACTCTTTAAAAACCTGCCTCTTCTTTTCAAGCAAGGAAGCCCTGACTTCTGGCACACAGAAGATAATTAAAACTTCCCATCATGGCCCTTCTCTAAAACAACATCTTGTTAGCACCATTTTTTTCTGGTTTTCAGCAAAACCAAAATTTGCACTGTCTATCTACATGTGTTCTCTCCAGTAACTGTTCTTCAGTATTTGGGCAACTTCAGATTCAAATTCAGCAGAGGTGACTTTCAGGTATAGCCAGTCCCCAGAAACACTTGTTCACAACTGTGTCAAACAGACAACTACTTACTTTCTGGATGAAAGTCAGTGCAGATTTATCTGCAGAAATCAGGAAACAGCCAAGAAATCTCATAGTGTCCACCCAGCAGCCGATGGGCACATTCACTGCAAGAAGCAAGGGGAGAAGACAAATGAGGATTACAAGAGTATCAGATATGAGATCATAGTAAATCACATTCCACTAGATTATAGAATGTCTTATTCATAGCATTGCAGAATCATTCAGGTTGGAAAAGACCCTTGAGATCATCAAGTCCAACACACAACCCTACTCGACCAAGTTCACCACTAAACCGTATCGCAAAGCAATTGTTAACGAGTTCTTAAAAGAATTCTTTTATTTTTATACGTTTACTGGATGCATCTGGCTATCAATTATTTTAAGTCCATGTTAGCGTTGCACCATTTTTTTTCTTTTTCTTCTTGCTTCTGGACTCCTGTTGCAGAAGTGTCCACTAAGTTATGCTGCTAAATCAAGTGCCCAGTAATGGAATGTCCACATATGCCCTTTTTGCTTCAACTTTATCAACTCCTTGACTTCTCTCCAGCTCCTCCCCAGTCAGAGCGAGAGGGAAGCTGAATGAAAGTTTGTCTCATTCTTTCTTTCTTGAGGCTCACATAATATTTGTTTTTTCAATTCTCACTTATCACTGGGTTATTTAAGATGACAGCAGCCTCTCGCCTCATGTGCTGCTCAGCTAACACTATTTTCACGAGTGGTAGGCTCAAGGAATGGGAAACAACATCTGTAAAACACGATGCTTTACTTGATCCATGGGATTCTTCAGCACACCCATTATTACAGACTTACTGGAATTCCTCGGACCCCTCGACAAGTTCACACTTGCCATCTTTTTTTTCATGATAAGAAAACCAACGGACTAACCCCAGAAACATTTTATCTTTCCTGCCTTGTGATCTGTACTCTCACAGATTGTGATCCTCTCGATTACAAAAGTGCTCCTTAAGTAAGTGTCTTTCAATCTTGTAGCCACAATGCTACCTCCCCACATGAGTTTTCTATACAATATCATGGACCCTGCTCTCACCTCTTGCACAAAAGCTTGCTGAGATCAGTATGTGGAAGGGCCATGACATCTCCTTTCACGTGTGTTGTGTTCTCTTTCCTTTTGCAGGTGGAAGGCTGCAACAGTTGCAGCCGATAAAGGACAGGCAGAAAATGTGTTCTGGAATAAAGTGACATCGCGTCAAACGTAACTTGTGTGAGAGAAAGAACATGTTATTGCAGGAAGGCAAGATCTTTGTGTGATGGCTGAGGTTGGACTGAACTGTCATGAAAGTAATTCCTGCCCTTCTGGCCCACGTACCAGCACTTTGCAGAGGAAAGGAGTGAGCAGAGGAACCTCATTGTGGGCTACAAGGGTGTATCCAGTCTAAAATTACATTTCTGAGTGCCATCATGAGAAACTAGACTACTCAGAGCCAGTCTACTTCCATCTGTTGAGTTGATGAGCAGAAAATAAATCAGAAACCCAAACAGTTCCATCTCAGTCCAACAAGCCCAAAGTGATTTTCTTGTATTATTATTATCATCACTCAAACGAGCCTTCCCTCAAGAGGAAAAAAACAAACCACAGGGCTAGGAAAAGTCCTTGGTCCTGCATCTCTGCCAGGGATTGGATGAGACATGACAGCGGTCTTGCAGAAGTTGAGGCAGCCTGAGATTTCTTCAGTCATCTTTTCCTGCAGTAGCAACACAAAAACAATGCAGTTTTGTGTCATTTCTGACAATTGTGTCATCACCTGGAAGCACGAGAAGGGAGCAGGGCAAGAGGGGAAGAAATTAGATGAGAAAATGCCATCTGACAACAAATATCCAGTCTCTTGTGCCATCGTGAGTTTTGCATTACCTCTTAACAGAACCACCGATCTCATCGGAACGTGCCTGCAGCTGACAGGGCCTTGGGAACCGCCTCGGGGTTCTTACTACAACAGCTGGAGTTAAGGAATTTCTGATAATCAACGAGAGTAAACTAGACATGAATCACTCGCATATCTGGAGCTAACCTGCCCAATGGTCACAACACTGATACAGTTCTCTCTGCCACTCTGAGGCTGATGAGCAAATTCTCATTATCACATTGGTTCCTCCACAGTTGCTGGCTCCTCCTTCTGGCTAATTAGAAGGTAGAAAAATATCCTTATTAAATCTGTGTTTAATCAACAAAAAGCATTCCATTAGAAAACACTGCCCTTTCAAGAAGTTTCACATAAAATATGTTGTTTTGATGGGAATTTCCTTCTTCATAAAATTCAGTCTCTCCTTCTACACTCTTTTCCCCAATCTGAGGACTCTGGGCATTTCAGGCCCTGCATCCCAGAGCACTCTGATGGACAGGTATGGGAAGCAGATTTTCTAAAGAAACTGCAGGACCGTGAAAAGATTCTAGCTAGTCCCATGGTGACACACTGCTCAGGGAAAGCAAATCTGGGTCTTCCTACAGTTCATTAGTGAAAGCACAATTTCCAGTTATGGATATCCTGCAAGAGACTCTCACATAAGCACTGAGAAGCCATCAGATATGATAAATTTATGGACAAATGGAAGATGGTCCTTGATGTATTGAGCAGCTGCTCTCAAAATCTTCAGGAGCCTCTAGCTTTAGAAGCTCCAAGTTGAAGTATCCAGATACCTCCTGTCAGTTTGTTATGCTTCATGGTTCCAGCACTTAAATTATTGAAAAATCAAAACAATTTTAGTGTTGAGATAAGCTGGTATTTGATGTATTAATTAAGAGGTAGAAGTGGTTGCTAGAACAAATGCACTACAGAATTCAGAAACGGCCTATTTTGCCCACCAGAGACAGAAGAAAAAAAAAGGACTACCTTATGGTCTCATAATATTTAACAAAATTTTATTCTCTTGCATTCAGGCTAATTGTTCTCTATTTTATTTTATTTTATTTTGATACAAGACCATAATTTGGTCCACATTTAAGGGCACTTCCATAAAGATTTTTGGGTTCAAAACTAAACAAAGGCTTCCAGCACTCTTCTGTCACCTATCAAGGCAAAAATGGTTCTAGTCTCATGTTGATTGTATTACACTGGTAAATTTAAATATTGAAAATTCACAGATGAGGTTATTTGAAAAGAATAAGACCAAAATATCAAAACTCTAATTGTATTCTGAATTCTTGTAATTGCTTAGCCTAATAGCTGTTGAGGACTTACACTTGTCTTTCCAGTCTTTCCCTGCAGAAAGACAATGACTTGCTTGGAAAAACAACAAAAGGAAGACAAACTAAGACTCTGGGTGACTTCTGGATTTACAGAGAAGTGCCAGGTATTAAAAACTCACAAGAAAATTACAGGATTTGCCAGCGTAAAACTTTTATGTTGTCTGGTGATATAAAGAAAACCGAAATCAAGCTTTGAGTTCTATCTCAATAGAAATACATTCAGAATTCACTATTTATTTACTATTTGTTAATGGTTTCTGCCTGTCAGTTCTATGCTTGTACAAAACCACACCACATTCTTAAACGTTTTTGTGCTGTTCCAGCTAATGTTTACAGCAATAATTGTAGAACAGTAAAGGAATAAAGGGAAAAATTGATGATCTATTTGTGGAAGCTCACTGAAGTCTGTATCCCTTCACAAAGATGGAGGTAAACTAGGTAAATTATAATCTAGCAGTGCTCAGCATGTTTAAGGTGATCTTACAGAGACTGACAGCATAAATGCACTTGGGTTTCATTAAAACAGAAATTTTGACATTGAAGCCTTCTATACATCCCAAAGTATTGTATATGACAAAGCAGAAGTAATTTTAAGCAGGCTGTAGCTGCACAATGGTTCTGTTTGTCAGTACTTAGTTACTACAGAATGGGAAAAGAATGAAATACGGTTTAATTAGCACTGTCAAAAAGGTACTAAAATCAGCTTGGCAGGAGGGATGAAGTTAACAAAGCTCAGCCTTTTTCCTCTCCATATGATTAGCACTCACACACCCAAGTTATTTGACCTGTTAAGAGATGCAGAAAACTACCCAGCAGGCCTCCTTTAGTGGGGCTTATTGTCTAGGACACCATGGGAAGAAAGACAAAACAGCAGTTACGTGGTTTAATTAGACCAGAATTTGATTACCTTTGCACATTGAGGATCTCTTCCAGAATTCACTCATCTAGTGCAGCAATTGCCCATTCATACCATCTGGTGGAAGGCTGCCCATCTCCCTGCTGGCTTACAAGCACTTAACCCAGGCTGGCATCACTGCTGGGAACTGGCAGAAGCCATGGGGATAAAGGGGACACTTTGAACCTGTGGTCTTACAGCAGCCAGAGAAACCCTGACAACCTTCCAGCTGCTGCATTGGAAGATACTCTGTAATATTATTTAAAAGTCCTGCTTGTGCGAAGATCCTGCTACCTGAATGGACAAACATCCAGCAACATGTCTATGGTCTGATCTTTGCCATCACCCAAGGAGGATGAGATTGGAAGAAAACACACCGTGTCAACCTCCTATAAACTATCTTCATAGGTTAAATTAGTGACATCAGGCCTTGGAACAGGCTGCCCAGAGAAGGGGTTGAATCCTCATCCCTGGATATGTTTCAAAGTTGTGTGGATCCAAAGCTCAGTCCAGGTTTTAGTGGTGGCCTTGGGTCAGTTGGGTTAATGGTTGGACTCAATCACCTTAAATGCCTTCTCCAACCTATGCAATTCTATAATTCTATGACATCGCTTTCAGAAACATGAATATCATTTTCCTGTTAAAGTTGGTTAAAAATCCATGGGTTTGTTTTCTGTGGTAGTAGAAGATACAGCATCTGTTTCGCTTCTAAAACCAGGTCAGATATGAGGGTGTTTCCCAAAGAAGAGAGTGGGGACAGTGGTGAGGAGATGGTTGAGTTTCATCCAAACATTCAATTTTCATTTTCTTTCTGCCATTGCCTCCTCCTTTCCCCACGACAAATATTTTATTTTTATCCCATTTAAAATGGTTCTTGAAGTGCTGTGTTTTGCAATGCTAAACTCTAATGTTTGTGCTTGCTGCTTTTTTTCCTCAATGAAATTCTGAGGCCAACCTGCAGTCATGAAACACTTTGTGCAATTGGAAAGACATTTTACATCAAAACACCTGAGGAGAGTAACGCTCAGTGTGTTCAAATCATACTTCCATTTAAGCATTCAAAACCGATTATAAAAGCCTTGCATTCAGCACTTCCATCTCGCAGAGCGGAGCACTGGCGTGGTGACAACCGCAGGCGTCGTAACGATCCTCCCATGACCACAGTGCCGTGCCAAAGCCGTGCTTTGGAAATGACCATATGCATTCCAAAGCAGCAGGCTTTTTGAAAACATAATAGCAACCTGCGTGGGGGATTTTGAATCGTGCCTAACTGCCTTTGCAAAAAGAACACAAGCACTGCCAAATACGCTCCTGCTAACGTGTTCAGACAGGCTTTGTTGAGAGCATGCACTTCGCTGTTCTGCACCTCCCCATTCACCTCTTCCACTGCTCCTTGCAGGCAACACCAACAACAAGTGCAACTGTTTCCTCACAAGCCTAACAATGGATGATTGTATTTTGTGTACTGAACGCTCAGCACTGGCGGCACGTACCTACACCTATATCAAACCACCAGTACTGACAAGTTAGTTTTTGCCTGAGAAGAGACTTTCTTGCTCTCATACTCCTCCACGCTCTTTCACGTGTACACTTGCCTTCACAGCAGCTTCTGCAGAATTTTAGCAGACACTGCAGAATCCTCTACAGAAAATCACAGAGTCATTACGGCTGGAGAGGATCTCTAAGATAATCCAGTCCAACCTTCAAGCCAACATCTCCATGAGCCCTAGAACATGTCTGTGCAACAACTCAATCCAAAAAGGGTTTTCTTTTCCATTGCTTTTCTTCAAGCAAGGTAGATGCACTTAGTACACTACATGTGACTCAGTCTGAGCAAGGGATAGCACGTACTGTAATGTAAGCTCTGATTTGTTTTTCTTTGCTCATCTGTTACCTCAATCAACATAGATGGAGAATGTACAAGAGTAAATCAAGTTGTGGAAATGATGCCTGAATAAGTCAGGAAATAAGAGAATTCACAACATTGTCATCTAGTCACACAGTAGAACCTGAGTTATTACACTAAACATCTCCATTAAACCAGTGTTTTAGAAAGGTCTGATTTCCTCTAAGTCATTTCATAAACACATTATTGTCTATCAACAGGCAAAAAAACCCACCCCATGACTATCCACATTATTGATACCTTAGCTGGATGCTGGAGCGCAAAGCAAATGGAGAACGGATAAGCCGCTAGACATAATACATCAGAGGAATTATGAGCAGCACCAGGTAGGCCATGCGTGTTTTACAGCAACGTCCTGATCTGCTCCAGGTACTGCTTCTGCTGCAATTCATGGCACAAGGGAAAAAAATCCAGATTTTGCAACCTACCTTGTGATGGGAATGTGATGGTTTTTATAGCCCTCATCTGTCTCCTCTTACCTGTCAGCTACATCATTGCCTAGTTTTGTGCATTCCCTTCAGTTACACCTACAAATAACTTCATTTTTCAAGGAGGAATAAAGAAGGTTCCATTTAGCTGAACTGTGGCTTGTCACTGAAGCCATAAAGATATCGAGGATTTTACAGACAATGTGAAACACTGGGTTTTCCAGCTCTGTACCTTATGTAATAGATCTGTTCACAGACACACGATTAAACTCACGCTTAATAGAATTTGACTAGAAAATCCGTTTAAATTCTTCACAGAATAAAAGATTATTTCAGAACAGGGTGTCTAGACAGCACTTCGAGTTGACTTCTGGTGGTACTCTTCTAAAGTCTGCTGCCAGCCCTTGTTCAGGGGATCTTCAACAAACAAGTTTTCTATTTGAAAGCCTCTGTCTGCACCAGGGGTTTTATGCTGATTTTGGGTGAGAGAGACCAGTGTTAATTCCCCAGTCTGAGTCCTGCCACATCCTGCAGCTCACAGTGATAGAGATTATTCAGGGAAGGCTGTGGGTTGGGGCACAGGAGCAAAGAGCAACCCTGTGAGGTGCCTCCACCTTAATCCTATCACTGGCTGGTGTTGGAGTCAGCATCAGAAAGACGGAAATACCAGAGGGCTGGAACACCTCTTTTATGAAGACTGGCTGAGAGAGTTGGGTTGTCCAGCCTGAAGAGAGGATGCTGTGGAGATCTCATAGTGACCTTCCAGTCCCTGAAAGGGGCCTGTCAGAAGGCTGGGAAAGACTGTTCCCAAGGGCAGGGAATCATAGGATGAGGGATCATGATTTTAAGCTGGAAAACAGTAGATTGAGGCTGGACATGTGGAGAAAGTTCTTGAACGTGAGGGTGGAGGATCCTTGGAACAGACTGCCCAGAGTGGTGGTGGAGGTCCCATCCCTGGACCAATTCAAGGTCAAGCTAGATGGGTCTCTGGCAATCTGGTCTGGTTAGAGCTGTCCCTGTTTCTTGTAGTGTGGTTGCGCTAGATGACCTTTGGAGGTCCCTTCCAACTCAGTGCATTCTATGATTCTATATTTTTTTTTCTCCTGACCCTCTTGACGTGCAGACATTCACATCACCTTTTCCTGGCCAATAAACAAAGGTATCTTTTCCTTCAGAACACCCATTTCTGCTTTTCTCATGGAAGGAAAATGCCATTTCAGTGAGTCAACAGGATGAGTTCAAGTAAATCAGAATGCATCTTCTAGCTGTCTCTTGGAAGACACTGCAGTAAAACCCTTCTGGAACAGCTTTGCTAGTTACCTCACTGATACTAAATCACTGTCCTACTGTGTAGCTCTTTCTTCTTGCCACTCCTTCCTTTGTCCTAAAACCAAAACCTGGCTAAAAGAAAATCACTCCCATGCCATTCTTAATATTGATGACAAACACCAAGAAATGTCAAACTTGGACAGAGGTCCCACGCAAGTAGTTCATTCAAGGAAATAATTTGCAGCTAAAGCAGATCAAGGCATTGATCGCTGCCACAGCCACCAGTACACACCTGCCATTGTAAGGCCACCAGAAGTTTCCAAGCTCTTCCATCACATCCTTAAAGGTTGAGCAAACTGGTAAACAGAGGACTGTTCTACCCAGTCTCCCTTTCCCAAGACCTCTGTTGCCCCAAGCACAATGTACTGGTCTTCTTGGAAACCAGTGCTCTATGCCCTGTGCACAGAACTCCTACCCACTCTGTTTATGAAGAACCAGGATCTAGGTGCCTTCTGAAAGGAAAAAAATGAAGGTTTTACTCTTGTTGGGCACTTCCAGTAATGGAATTAAAGCAGGAAAAGTCATTAAAATATATGCACAAGCACATTTTGCAAATGAAACACAATAATATGACAGTAGGAAGGGACTGAAGAAGTTCTCTTGCTTTCAATTTATGAATCTGTCAAGACATGTCATGGAGGAAATTCTGAGTATTGTTTTAGGAATCATTTGGGGACAATGGCAATTACAACACAAAGTCATCTGCTTCTTGGGGATGGTCTATTTACTGTGTGACAAAATTGGATTAAACTCGAATCTCTTTCCATCTCATCTTAACCTTATTAGAAATTAGTCTCTGAAATCCAGGTCATTAAAGAGAAGACAGTCTTGCAAGAAGTAAATTTCCTCATTTATCCTAGACTCTACCATAATCCTCTTTCAATGAGTTGTCATTTCTAAGAAGTCACCACGGAATCATCTCCCCTAAACCATAACCGTCCTCTGGGCGTAGGAAATAGTTCCTCACCCGAACCACCTCCTGTTGGGTGTGAGGTCAACGCTAGACAATTTCCCAGGAGTTGGCAGCACCACTGGCATTTCTCTGACAGCATGGGAAAGCTTCATTGTTCTGCCTCAATGCGTGTTTATTAGGAAGAATTTTGTGGAAGTATAAACCTTAAATCCAACCTGTTTGTTAAGCCTAAAGGTGCCTGAATCTATTCAAGATTAGGCTTTGGCTAAACCCTGCCTTTGGTCACACATTCTGGATGAAATTCCTGCAGGGTCTGTTCATGAAAAATTAGGTTTAATGACTCTTCCCACACTCGCAGCTGATTCTTTGCAATACACTGCAAGAGTTTTGCTGCAATGGGCTCCTACAAGCTCACAAATGGCTGGAAGGAAAATAAGAAATTAGCAGCCAATCCACTCCTCTTGTCTGCTCTCTTTGCCTTTTGTCTCCAGTTTTGTCTTCTTTAGCTGTTTTGCGTTTAATGGTTTGGCTGTTTCTTTGCTGCTTCTACATAAAGCGAATTGGTTCAGCAAGTGAAGAATAGTGAATTGTTAAGCAAGATTTGTTTACTTTTCAATAGCATCTAAGAGACAGAATTTTTGTCTTAATGGGGATGAGTACCAGAAAAAAAGCAATAATTTTTTTGTCTCTCAGGAAAATTGGAATTACAGAATTGTTTAGGCTGGAAATGACCTTCAAGACCATCATGACCAACCACTAACACAGCTGTTCCAAGGCCACTGCTAAGCCCTGTCTCAAAGGTCCAGATTCCTACAAATGTGAAACACATTCAGGAATGGCAATTCTGTCCCCTCCCTGGGCAGCCTATGAAACTTGTGAGTTGAAAGAACAACAGTTTAATAACTAAACTAATTATAAAGCTATACTCATGAAAATGGATAAAAAAAAATACTAGAGAAACAAACTCCAAAGACACGTGATGCATAAGGCAGTTGCTCAGCGTCCGCTGACTGATGACAGAGCACAGTTATCCTCACCCTGGTCCCAGTTTCTGTAGTGGACATGATGGCCAGTAGAGTCAAAAATCTCTTAGGACAGAAAATAAATAACTCTTAACTAAGCATAAGTGTTACTTACCAATGACTAGAAAATCAGTGTGTTACAATTATCAGACTAAACTAAATCCAAACCATGGCACTGCACCGGTATTAGAGAGATTATTAACTCTATCCCAGCCAAAACTGTGACAACCTGAAAAACCCTTTGTGTTGCTTTCAGCACTCAGGGTGGGAAATTCAGCCCAGCATTCTTAATCTTTAAATAAAGTATGTGACAGGTACACGTTTTAAATACAGAATTTGACCTTGCAGAAAAGCAAAAGGTTAGAGAGGTAAAATGTAATAATTTAAGAGATTTTTCTTCTCAAGGACTATATTTCTCCCTCATAAATCTGTTTGGACTAATAAGACTCATCTATCACTCCCAGTGCAATGTAGAGGATAGAATTAACTGTAATTCTTGCTTTTTCTTTTAAAAGGGAATTTCCAAAGCTGCCAGATTCACAGCAGCAGCAAGAGATAATCTCTGGGCATTCACACCTAAGAATTTATGTGGCTGCTGGTATATTTTTCTTTATATCATTTCATTAAGAACCTTTAGCTTTGACCTGTAAGAAAAGACTGTGAAGGTGAGAGATTAGATTTATCTCCACATCTGCTCTTTGTAAGAGTGAGCTAACAAGAAGATGCAGCAAGAATGTTAACTGTAGGAAGAAGACAACTCCAAGAAAAGGTGTTGGTTTCACTGCGCAATGTCCAGTCCAACCTGTGAGCTGTCCAGCTGTCAGTGCATTTCAAAATCTTTACAAAATACCTCACCCTCAAAATTACCTTGAAATGCCACAGCCTCCACCATGTGCACATAAGGACCCCAGAACTTGCTCCTAACTAATTGCTCTGGCAACAACTTGCGTGCAACTGTTCTCTGTGGTTTGCTTTAGCTGCTGCTGAGATGAATTTACAAGCAGAATAAAATAGGAAAATGTATTTGCAGCATGAAATCATCAGGGATTTTTCTTTTATTTTACAAAAATTATTTCTTCTAGAGTAACCCTTTCTAACTATTTGGTATACAGTAATACAGAATATGTGCCTTGTAGTATAAAAAGGATTTTTATCACATACATCAATGTATAATATTATATTGTAGGATAAAATGAATTTGGCTTTTACAATACAATCACAGAAGGGTTTAGGTTGGAAGAAACCATCAAAAGTCATCATTCAGTTGGAGTAGTTTGCTCAGAGTGCCACCCAAACTGACCTGGGATTGTTCCAGGAGTGAGTCCTCCACCACCAATCTGGGCAACCCATGCCAGTGTCTCACCACCCTCATTGTTAAAAATCTCTTCCTTACATCTAGCCTAAATCTCCCTCCTTTTAGTTTAAAGCCATCACCCCTTGTTTGCACAACAGATCCTGGTAAAAAGTCCGTCTTCATCTTTCTTACAGATCCCTTTAAGTACTGAAAAGAGTCAAACACATTTCAAATGAGCACAAAGACTTTTCAAACTATTCCATGGATTTTATGTAGGATTCACACAGTTATATTTTTAAAGGGACTTTGGAAGTACTATTTTTGTGCAAAGTTTGGTCATTCTCAGTGTTAAACTATGGGGTCATTTCCTGCCAGATGTGGACTCACTGTAGCAGCCTGGGGATAACAATGAGAGACCACAGCCTCATGGTCAGAACAGTGATAACACAGGGACAAGGTTGGGCTGTGTCATCCCCAGAGCCCTGACAAGCTGTTTGCTGTGTAAGACACTCACACACACCCCAAGGATTTGCCTTGGAGGGCTCCAAGCCTAAGAGGAGTGAGAAAAGTGACTGGTGGCTCTCATAGATTAAAAAGTAGCCTCATGATTTTAATTGTCACTGTTATTCATGTAGCTATATAGGTGATCACCAGCATGAATTGGTAAAGATTTGTTTTATTTCACCACAGCTCTGTTTATTCAAGCTGCTGGTCACATTGGAGTAGCTTAACTACTTGAATCTGAAGTAAGAATCCAAAGCTACCATTTCTAATGGTTTTATCTCTTTCAGGATTGCCTCACTTTCCTGCTCCAGCATATCCCCAGAGCATCCCTGCTGGGGACAGTCTCTCTCTCCTTTTTCTCTCATTCTTTTTATGCTGGGGATGTTCTTTGTCTCTCAAGCTTTGCTTCTCTCACCTCTGCAGGTGCTGAGTGACAACCTAAGTCCTCTGGATCTCTCCCTAGACCTTCACAGTACAAATCTTTGTGCTTTCATCTTGATTAAGCCCCTGGGGCTTTCCTCAGAGGGCAGGAAAAGCTATGGCATGAAGCAGTGCTGCTGTTCAACACAATTCAAACAACACACGAGGGAAGGAGTCAAAGAACCATTCCATCCCTCTGAAGCAGAGGTGAACTGGGAATGTTCAGGTGGTCTGAAAATGTTCCTGGGCAAGATCACACCTTCCCTCACCTAGAAGTGCCTCTACACATATCTCCAAACAGGGCTGGCTGTAGGACTTCATTAAGAGGATTCTTTTCAAATCTCTCAGCACCAAATATTTCATTGGTCTGGATGGAAACAAGGACAAAGCAAAGTCACTGGGAGACATTCCCAGGAAATTTTGAAAGACTCGTTTTTCTCATAGGTTTTTTTTTTAAAGCTTCATTTTTCCCCTAAAAAATTAATAATTCTAATTTATTCTGGAGTCTATTCATAAATTTCAATTATTAGAAAGCTGTATTGTTATTTTTAGTGGTTCATCCTCTCTCTTCCCCCCAGTCATTTTAAAAAGGAGAGAAAAGCCAGAATTCTGCAGTGGGACTGGGAGAGGACTTGGTAGAAGAAGCCAGGATCACTTGTTACAAAATTGCACAGACTTTCAGAATAAAACACAGCAGAGACCTAAGGTTTCTTCTAGCCCTTGCAGAGACACCCCAGAGCTCCCACATCCTCCCAGGAAAGGCTGCAGTGAAAAACATTAGACAGATGGCAGTAAGACTCTTTCCAGCTGACCCTGTTTTTCAAATTCTGGTGTCCCAACTTGTACTCCTGAGGGGCTTTCCACACCTCTGGTGGGCTGATGAAAAGAAGAACCTGGGCTTAATGAGCTTTCAGAAAGATTTTGTAGGTCATCAGGAGAAAGAGAAAGAAGAGTGTCAGGTTTGTTGGCTCTTCAACTCCATCTTGTCAGTTTTTTCCCTAAGAAGGAAGTTCTGCAGGCTTACTTTCTGCAGCCATTTTATCAATCACGTCTTGGAAGATTAAAATTTCATAAAGACCAGCATCTAAAAAGGAAAAGCCTGAATGACAGAGAAAATGGAGCAAAAGACTGAGCTGGCTTCATCCAGGATGTGGTACAGGTTGTTGACCACAATGAACACTGACTGAGCAGAGGACAGACATCAAGTGTAATACCCAGCATTAGACCTGAGCTTTGGTGCTCAGGGCTAAGGAATCAAACAGAAACACCCCATTCATGTAGATCTGTGAGCTGTGAATACCTTTGGGTGAGCTGGACTGTTTCTAGAAACAAGGACCACTCCAAACAAGCCAGATGTTCATGAGTACACAAGCTGTGTGCCACGCTTCCAGATGCTCGTGACAGTGGCTCTCCTGCAAGGTAAGTAGAAGGGGTCACCTGAAACCTGGAGATAAATAGCTTCATGCCATGGAAGTCAGTGCGAGATTTCCATGGGAACAGCAAAACCATGGTAATATCTATTTCAGGTAACAGACAGATACCTGCTCCTTCCTGTGTTTCAATTCCTTTTCCTTTTTGTTGCACCTCCGCCTGCTTCAAAGGCCACTAGTTAAATCTATAGGACTTCAGTAATTTCTTGGGATTTCCCAAAAGAAATTTTACCATGGATCTGCTGGACATTTGCCCCACTGACGTCCTCTCTTGTCTTCATGAGCACCCACCTGGCCTTTGATGCTTTAACTACAACCTGAACGCGCACAACTCTTAGAACCAGTTGTGTGTTGTCTACTGGGAGGGTTGGGAAGAGGAGGGGAGTCATTTCAGCATGGACTCTGCAGGCACCAGGCTGCCTGCTGACATGTGGGATTTGATTGCCCTCATTACAGCAGTCAGCATAGCCGACTCCGATTATAGCCGCAACATCACAAAGACCTTTGTAAAACCCAGAGTTTGCTCCTATGATCTCCTGTGGTGGTAAATTATAGTATGAATACACAATGTGGCAGAAAGTAATAATCTTGAGTAATGGCGCTGATTTTATTGCTCTTTAATTTCATTAAGTGTATTCCTGTCAGGCAAGGGACAGGCTTTCAGCTCCTAGGAGCAGATGCTCCCATCCTAAAGCTAGACCTGAAATACTCATCATGATGGCAGAGGCCATTTGCACAGTCTGGCCCCAAACGAGGAGTGATGTTGATATTTTGGGTTCAGAATCATTTCAGATGGATGAAAAAAGACAAGCCCTGGGTTACAGCCTGTGAATTTCCCTTCCTTCCAAACCAGCATCTCCACCCGCTCTGCTCACGTGTCCACGGTGCTCAGCAGGGTTCATCTAGGACAGTTGAGCAGTGGGATGGATGGCAGCAATTTGTCAGGGAGCTTCCCACAGAGAGGGTATCTGAATACAAGATTTTCTGCCTACATCTGTACATCAGCTCCTGGTTGATCCCATCACGCTGTGTGAGACGGAAGTTAAATCCTTGTGGAGAAATGTAGGTTTATGCCACAATTACAGACATGACACTAAAGAGACCAAGGCAGAAGCAAACAATTTTTTCTGCTGACTCTGCTCTAAAACATCTGGGAAAATGATGAAATAAGTTATTATTTCTTAGACTAATAAACTAAGGTTTCTCAAAGCTCATCTGGAGGCATACAATGCCATCATACTATTGCTAAGCACTTTAGAGACACAAATAGAGGAAGTCTGTAAGAGTTTATCTGAAAAAAATACTCTGAAATGAAAAGGATCAGCCTTTTACACAGCAAGTACAGAATCCTGCTCTCTTGGTGCCTCCAATTGTGTTTGGTATCAGAGTTAGCAATGAATCTTTCACTCCCAGGGCACATAGAAAAGCTTATTGCATGTTATGCAGTGAAGTGTATCCCAATGCTGAATAGACTCACTTAGCTTTTCACTGATTTTCTTTCCAATTCATGTCCTAAGGAGGCTGGTAAATTCTATTAGTCCTCCCCCTTCCAACACTCTCCTTAATTCTGTCTCCTAGATTTACTACAAACCTCTAAAAGCCTTTGGGAAATGGAATAAAAGACTTGTGATGAAACCAAGGAGAAGGAAAGCAGCATTTCTGATTGTTTTTGAGGAAGTATTTTCTCTCTTTCACAGCAAAATCTGCATTGCACCGTCTGAAGGCATCTTTCAGACCTTTCCTGATGGGTTTTAGAAACCCTGGTAGAGTTAGAGCGTCATTTATTTATAGAATCATAGAATCAGAGGATTTGAAGGTATCTCCAAAGGTCATCTAGTCCAACCCTCCAACAACAAGCAGGGACATATCTAACCAGACTATATTTCTCAGAGCTCCATCCAGCCTGACCTTGAATGTCTCCGGGGATGGGTCTTCCACGACCTCTCTGGGCAGCTCATTCCAGGAATCCATTACTCTCAGATTAAATGACTTTTTCCTCATGTCCAGCCTCAATCTGCCCTTTCCAGCTTCAAACCATGATCCCTCATCCTATGGTTCCCTGCCCTTGGGAATAGTCTTTCCCAGCCTTCCGACAGACACCTTTCAGGGACTGGAAGGTCGCCATAAGGTCCTCCTGAAGCCTTCTCCTTTTTAGGCTGAACAACCCCAACTGAAGTATAGTGCTGATTCCATGCATGGTATCCAGACGGACCCCATGTCCAGCAGCCAACGCTGAAGTTTTATTTATTCTTCAATGTAGCACAAGGGTCGGTCTTTCTCAGTGCTTTAAGCACCTTTCCTTGCCACCTCACCTTTTCCTGGAGAGCAAACACCAGACTTGCCCTCCTTTGGTGGATCTGAGGTTTAGTAAGGACTTATGTAAGCATCTCTGTGGGATAACAGAGGGAAACAGTTGGATCAAGCAGAGAGTTTATTATAAAAACCACATGGATATGTTTAATGTGTATCTAGTGTTCTGTGTTGAAAGAGTTCAGCAGGTGTTGGATAATTTGCTGAACTCTGATCATCAATTCTTTATTGGGAAACTCTCAATCCAAAGCTCTGATTATGGACAGGTATTAAGGTAACAGGCTCTTTTACCTCAGAAATTCAGTAATCCTGTACATTTTTATATGTCACATAAATATTGTGTGAGGGAAAATTTGGACTAAACTTGACGGAGAAAACGGCAAGTAGGTAGTTTGAGGAGATTCTAAAGTGCTAATATACCTGTGCACAGACATTTCCATTTAGTGACCCTGGTACGCTAATCGAATCCAAACTGAATTCTGAAAATAATATTAGTTAGTACAAAGGAGGGAACCTATATAAAGTCACTCTAGAAGCAGAAAGGTTTTTTTCAACTCACTGATTGAAGGATTCTCTTCGGTGGCTCTTTAATTTTACATGTAACATCATTAGCGAATTCTTAAAGAATACAAGATTTTAAATATAAAATCCCAAATAAACGAGCTTCAGGTTTGACAAGGCATTGACTATATACAAGATTAAAAAAAGAAAGTAAGTACTGAGAAGAATGAAGAAAAATCAGCAAAGCCAAACTCCTTTCTGTACAGCTCAGTTACTACAGCAATTCTCTTAGTGGCTAATCCCCCTTAGAATGAACTAATTCTTCATGTGTGTGCAATATTGCTCTCTACTGGTTGCTGGCTGGAGAAGAGGCAGCAAAGTGGAACCCAAGAAGCCTTCGTGTGGTCTGTCAAACCCTGAACTGAAAAATTTAGGTGCTGCAGTGTTTGAATTCTAAGAGTAGATGGTTTGGCACCAGAGCAATAAGGATTACACTTGGCATGAAATAGAAATGAACTGATATTAGGGAAACGGAAAAGGTTTGCAATTCTGTAGTAAACACGGCACTGTTCAAATTTCCGCTCCCCAGATACAAATGGATAATTTATCTCAGAACTAGCTGCCATCCAAAGCCTTTAGCATCATTATTCATGCACTATAAAAATGATTACTAAGAGGAAAAGAAACCCACTGTGAAGGAAGTGGGCAAGGTGATGTAAGTCCCACTTATGTTAAATATTGCTGCCTCTATGTGTTTCCTCCAGCAGAGATTTCTATATCCCAGTTTATGATGTTACTGGCTTTCTAGATTTCAGTCTGAGTTCCCTAGAGTCTTGCATCTGGGCAGGAACAACCCCAAGTACCAATATAGGTTGGGGACTGACCTGTGGGAGAGCATTGTAGAAGGGACCTGAGTGACCTGGTGAAGAGCAGGAAGACCATGAGCCAGCAGTGTGCCCTTGTGGCCAAGAGAGCCAACAGCATCTTGGGGTGGATCAGGAGAGTGGTTAGCAGATCGAGAGAGGTTCTTCTCCCACTCTATTCTACCCTGGTGAGACCACATCTGGAGTATTGTGTCCAGTTCTGGGCCCCTCAGCTCCAGAAGGACACGGAGCTGCTGGAGAGAGTCCAGTGCAGACCCACAAAGATGATGAAGGAAGTAGAACACCTCCCTAATCAGGAAATGCTGAGGAAACTGGGTCTCTTTAGCTTGGAGGAGTCTGACCCTATTAATGTTTATAAATATGTGAAGGGTGGGTGTCAAGAGGATGGAGCCAGGCTCTTCTCAATGTCATCTAGTGATAGGACAAGGGGCAATGGGTGTAAGGTGGAACATAGGAGGTTCCATATGAATGTGAGAAAGCACTTCTTCCCAGTGAGGGTGATGGAGCACTGGAACACGCTGCCCAGGGGGGTTGTGAAGTCTCCTTCATTGGAGATGTTTGAAACCAGCCTGGATATGTTCCTGTGTGACTTTGTGTATGTGATCCTGCTGTGTCAGGGGGACTGGACTGGAGGATCTTTGAGGTCCCTTCCAATCCCTGATGCTCTGTGACTAATCGTAGATCTACCCGAATATGATGCAGGGCGTATCCCTTTTATTCTATGGCACCTTTGTCTCTAGAATACCTTTTAAGTGCCCTTGCTGATGAACCTAGTCTAAAGCCTTTTAGAACATTATGTACAACTCGCATGCTTTGCCTTACCTCAGGATTCAATGGAAACTGGAATAAAACATTACAGAGCAAGGTAAGGTATGGTAACTACATATAACCATAGGACAGTTATCCTACATCGTGGTGACCTCCTTCTGTAGGGAAGACAAAGAAGACTTTGAGTAGCAGTAAGCAGGAAAACAATCTTTACTAGAATTTTAAAAGATTATCAGTTGTACCGGTGAAAAGTAGCTTAAGGACCATTCCAAATCTCACCCTAAATGTCTACTTGTCCCAGAAGACTGACAGAGCTCAACCATTCATGCAGCTTTACTTTAGACTTCTGTAGCGATGTGAGTAAATGGAATAAAAGGAGCTGGCAGTGTCACAGGAAATTTCAGAACATTTTCATGCTACCTACCAGAACATTTTCTTGGGCATTCAGAGTGTTTAGATGTCAAAACCAAAATGAACACTGATAGCATACCCAAGATTCACACTTCTTTTTCCATTGCTATTTTCATAAGCCCAAAAAAATCCCTGTTTTTAAAAGCTACTGATTTCCCACTGACCACAGACTTAGTCACAGATGTCATTCTTTTGTGTGCTGAATGTGGTGCAAAACCAGAATTCCTCAACAGACAATAGTCAGCAAGCAGAAATTAAAGACTCTAAGGTAGTGTGAATAAAACAACTGTGAGTATCCCTGAGGCCCTTTGTCTTGACTGAGGTGGTGACTGATGTGACTATTTTTGTGGTGTGATTTAGTATGGTGTAACTCTACACCTAAGTCCAGAAGGAAATCAGGTGGCCTCGTCTAAATGACGGATGACTGAGATGGCCTTTCTGAAAGCTGAGAGAGTGAAGAAAGGAGTCGGGGACGAGATCAAATGTGATTGTCTTCTCTCAGGAGGCAATAAATAATATGGCACTGGAAGTGGTGGAACCAGTTCAAGAGAGGACACACAGTAGATCAGACAAGCAGATACTGTCGGCTGTCTAAGGAACTTGCACCTCCCCATCTTGAAATGTTGGACTGATTTGAAGTACGATGTGGCTACAACTTCCAAGTACTGAGAAAATGGAAGGAATAGTAGTGCTGGAGGTAACTTTACAAAAGGAAAATGGATTATAACAGGGAAAGAAAGACAGAAGCTGTTGGTCTGATAGTCTACAAGCTGTCCTTGAAGAACACAAACTTTGCTTGCTTGTAGGAAGAAGATCAATGGAAGCCAACGGAGGCTTGAAAAGATAAAAACGTGGTATAATTTTAATTTCTTTTCCGTTAATTCCACTCTTTTCACCAGTAGACACCCAGTTCTCTTATCTAAATAATCACAATGTAGTGATTGGAAAAGTCAGACTAGAAACTGCTATTTAAAGTGATTCACCTCAGATTTCTTCGAGGAAATCTGCAAAAACTCAGAAAATTCTAAGATTTCTTAGAATATCTTTTCCTTCTGGAGAACACTACAATATTCTGATATGGCTTGAATTAGACTGATTCTGTTGAAGTATCTCTCAGCATTAATTTTAAACATTACTCAACATTAATTTTAAATGCTACAGCACCGACAACCAGCAGTCCTAATGTGGCTTCTTTCTTTTCCTTTCCCATATCCAAACAACACTCTCCCTGAAATAAAACTACTCTTCTAGGAATCTGAGCCTTTGGTATCCTTAGAAATAATCAAATCCTTACGCTTTAGTCCCTTAAAGCTTTGTCATTAAAATTCGGTTGAACAGGACAGTGTTTCATTACTGTCAAATAGAAATCGGAGTCTGAACATTTTTATTACCTCTTTTTTTCCTTCTCATTTTTGCAATTTGGAGTTTTGACTGGCCCTAACAAATGGATTAAAAAAATTCAAAGGTCATTCTGGTACCATGCCCATATGTACAACGGGATGTCTTCACAGAATCACAGGATCATTAGGGATTGGAAGGGATCTCGAAAGATCATCTAGTCCAATCCCCCTGCCACAGCAGGATCACCTAGACCAAGTCACACAGGAACACATCCAGGTGGGTTTTAAACATCTCCAATGAAGGAGACTCTACAACCCCCCTGGGCAGCCTGTTCCAGTGCTCTGTCACCCTCACTGTGAAGAAGTTCCTTCTCATATTTATGTGGAACCTCCTATGTTCCAGTTTACAACCTAAAGGAGGAGGTCCTCTCTTCCTTTAGGTAGGCAGGTAGGTGCTCCAAGGAGAGAGGGTTGGATGAAGACTGGAACGCTGAGGAAGGTGGAGCAGAGTGAGCCATGGAGTAGAAGTGGAAGCAACTGGAACTTTCCGGAGTCAGATTTGCTCCCCGCCACCCCCGTCCACCCTGCCAGCCAAACCCTGGAGGCACCATTTAACCTACACATTGGTTCCAGCACATGATAGGACACAGAAGAAGCAATCACGGTGAGTATGATGACATTTGCCTCCTTGCTACTAGGCTCTGGTGAGCATAAGCAAAGACTTTTAACTTCAATTTTTCTCCACCCAGCTTTTGCATTTAATTCCAGAGTAAGGGCACTCCTTGTTCCAAGAGCAATCATCTTAGTGACGTTATTCTGAAGCCAACCTTCTTTCAGCATGACACATGCTGGTTATGCACTACCAAATACAGCTATAATGAAGTGAAGCTGGGGATAAAATATGGCAGAGCTCTGAAGCAATGCCAGCTAAGGAAGCTTATCTCTGCTTTATTATTGTTGTTACATTTAATAAACAATCTTTCATGCCTACAGAAGAAAGAAACAAATGAGACCTTTCTAAGGGAGATATAAAATCCTCATTAAAAAAAAAAAGGTGTTTACCAAGTTGCAACTATCAAACCTTCCCATTTTACTCAAAAGGATAAAAGGAAGAAAGAAAAAAAAAAAGGGGGGGGGGTTTGAAACAAATGGAAAAGTTTCCAGTTACGATGTGAAGGGGAACAAAAGCCTCTTAAGGCAGAAGACAAAAGCACATTCCTATGGGCATCCGTGGCCAGGATCCAGCATTTTGTATGTTTAACTGCAGGTCCAGTTTAAAAAAAACCAATGAAAGACCCAGCAAAACTATCTTAAATGCTTACATGTTGCTCCTGAAGCAGTTTTAAGGGTGGATTGTTTTGACACATTCATCTAAACAGCTTTAAAAGGAGTTCTTAGTCAACACCTATGAGCACAAGGCTCTCAAGTACCAACCTCAGTCTACGCTCTATTGGCAGAATCCATCCCTGAATAACCAATTTCCATCATTGTACAAGGATCTTCTTACAGGACTAGTACTGTGAAACATCTCTGTTCAAAACCAGGGCAGGGCCAAAGCTCTGCAAAAGCTCTTTGATGCGCATTTCTTGACTTCAGTTTTATTTCAGTTTTATGGTTCTTATTATAAAAAGACACTCCATAGATTATTTTGTATGTCCTCACTATACCCATAGAGATGAATTCTTTATTAATTTCCATAATGCACTTCACATCTGGAGGATATTATTTGCATAGCAACAGTTTCTGCCAAGACCAGCATCTTAAACTAAGTTCCAGGGATATTAACTCACAGCAGAATTTTCTAGCAAGCTCAGTGCAACTACTGCTCAAAACCGGAAACTTGTCTTAAGCAAATATGCTGATTCCTGTGCGGTACCTTGAAACTCAGCTTCTGGGGACAGAAACAATCTGTTTGGAAGCTGAATGTGTTCCTGTGAGGACACACAACTCAGCGCAAAACTGGTTATACTCTTAATTAATTCATAGCCTGCACAGGCCAACCCAGTGAAACAGAAATATAATGTGGTAAAGTCCCTTTTCCTTCATCCAAGAGGTATCAGCTCTCTACATTCCAGTAATAAACAGCCCCACAGTCTAGGAAATATATAACAGTCTTCCAGTCTGTGAGCTTGGACTGGCACAAGAAGAGATCCAGCTTTTTATTAACGTCAGTTCTGGCTTGGCCCTCAAATTGTTACAAGTTGTTATGGACCTCGTTCAGCAAAGCAATGAGACAAACCTAATATCCTTCTGTCACTAAAATCCAAGCACTTTTCCATCATGCTTTTGACATACATTCTTTGCTTTCAGTATAAACTGGCACAGCAAGCAAGTCTCTTGCAAAAACACTGCCCCGAGGAAAGCTGTAAAATTGGGTTACCCCATACACGGATTTGTATCTTCATTTTTTTTATATCTGCAGTTTTATACAATTATTTCTGTTCTCCAGTGCTTCCAGACTTGTACAAGACTCACATATTAAGGTTTCCAATTCTGGCAATGCACAGCTTCTCTTTACATTTACAGCAAGCCAATATCCGACTTATTACTGCTGTAATTGCTACGAATTAATCTTGCACTCCATTACAAAACAAAAATTTAAAAATAATTAACCCTCCCCCCTAAAAACACCTCATGGCAGCAATTTCAACGGCTCGGGAAACAGAGTGGTTTCAGTGTATTAACACGCAAGCTCTTATAAAGTGAATTTCTACTGCTAAGGCTGCCTCACTTGCGCTTCACAAAAAGCGTTCTCGAAGATGCCAACATCCTCAGTAAACTGATCACCATAGCAAAAAGATACTTGTCTAATAAAATTCCAGAGATGAACCTCTTCTAATTGAACTTTGCACACTGAAACAAATCCACAAGTAAACAACATGGATTTAGTAAGAATGGGCAGACTTTGTCTCACAGCCGTGTTCTCCAAAAAAAAAATCCATTCAGAACATATTTCAGTAATAAATTGTATTAGCAAGAAATAAGTGGAAAAATTGACTGTCTTGAGGAGATTTTTTTTTCCTTGACTAATCATTCCAGAGCTCTAAAGAAATTCAGGAAAACACTTGCTGATATTCTGTTTCTTGAAAATTGCCAGGGTATTGGGACTTAATTGATGTTTTTCTTGTTTTCCTTCATGAAAATTCAGCATATTAGACTCTCCATGTGCACAATATTCTGTAAACTAGCCAAAGGTGGTTGTAGAACTTTAAAGAATATGAAGCAACATCAGGAAACATTCTAAAACCACAGAGCTGAATGATTAAACCTGGTTAGTAACCATCATATGTTAATGTGTATATGCATTTTGAATGGTGTTCACTAGCATTCTGCAATAACAAATACATTCTGTCATAGTAACTAATGATCAATGCTGTAGAAATAAAGTATTATTGCATACAAATAGCACTATTCCCATGTTTATAGCCATTGCAGAATTCAATAGAGCCAAATACCAACACTTTTAGGACAGAAATTATTAAAGGTGGGGAGGCAAGGATTTAAGTCCCTGTTAGCAGTGGTATGACCTCAGACGTCTACCAGTCAACTCCAGATCACACTTGCTTTTCTTGTACTAGTTTTCCTTCTGTAATTCTGCTGCTTTACCCCCTATTAGTCTAACTCCACCCACTAGGCAAATATTTTTAAGACTTATGCCACCCGCAAGCAGTATTTTTTAATTCATCAATAATATCCTCTGGCAATCCCGATATCTTTTTTCATCTTGCTAATCAAGGCTTTAATCTCCCCTGGTATAAACTCCAGGGGCTACTGGCTCACAGGGCATCCCTGAATCTAGTTCCATTTAGCAATAGGGCCCATTCTAGAGCCCTTTGATCTGTGTTTTAGTAAGGTGATGCTTACTAAAGGGTAAAGCTGCCTCTATGGTGTGCAGTTACTACATGGGCACATGACGCATAGTATCAGCTCAGTTTTTTCCTAATCTTCATGCAGAACCTCAGAGCAGTTCTGAGACACCATGTCACCCGCTGTGAAGGTGCGTCACCCCTGCAGAACACATGCTGCTGCTACTCACACTAATTAAACTTTTTCTTTTGATAGAAAAACCATCTAGATTGCAGAATGTCAATGCCTGACTAATTCCCACAGAAGTGGCAGGAATAGTGATTGCTACGACCACAAAACCAGTAACTGGTCCTGTACCATGATCTCGCTCAGTAAATCTCTTTTCACAGAATCACAGAATTATTGAGGTTCGAAAGGACCTCTGAACTCATCAAGCCCAGCCCATGACCTAACATCACCACATCAGCCAGACCAGGGCACTAAGGGCCACAGCCAGTCTGTCCTTCAACCCCTCCAGGGATGGGGACACCACTACTCCTGGGCAGTCCAGAGTGTCTCATCACCCTTTCCATGAGGAAGGGCTTCCTAATATCCAATCTAACCCTCCCTTGATGCAGCTTCAGGCCCCGCCTTCTCCTCCTGTCACTGGTTGTGTAGGAGAAGAGCCTGACCCCAACTGACTATGACTTTCCTTCAGAGGCAGAAGGTGCCCCCATGAGTCTCCTTAACTAGTCGGCATATTACACCACGATCTCCTTTCCTTGGCTGGCTTGCTTGGTTAAATGTGACTGGCAGTTGCAAGTTGACTTTTTGCTAACTTGTACATCTGAAGAAACAAAGGCTTCTACAAAAGAGAGAAAAGCAACAGAAGATAATTCTTCTATCAGCAGCCAAACTGCACAGCCTTGATAGTTTGTAGAATAGACATATCTTCATGGCACCATGAACAAAATAAACAAACACAAGTCTTTGTTGGAAGTGGCGTGTTCACGCAGTTTGAATTCATTAAGTTCTCCATGGTAAATTGAGATAATTTTCAATTTTGCTGCTGCAGATATAGAAAAAGGCAGAACCTCTTTGCAGGCAAAACAATGCACATCAACCCCCCTCTGCCACCTCACAATGAAGGAAATCATAATCAAGCGTGGCTAAAGAAGCTTGGGTATCTTTCAAAAAAACTCTTTAATTTTGTGAGTTAAAAGCTTCAGCTCATACAGATTCATATTCTAATCTTTTGCTCTTCCAGTAAATGTCAGTCACTCCAGATATTCTCACCTCTTGCAAAGAAAAGATGCCTCTAACAATATAGTGAGATGATTGGCTTCAATGAGAGTAACAGGAGAACACAACTGTGCAAATTATCGGTTGCAATAGCCACCCCACCTAAAATGCTTTCCACACTCACCTAAAGCTTCCACACCGAGTATATGCAAAGATGCCCAATGGGATATTTCTTTGTGTGAAGCAGAAATGGCTGAGAATTTGGGGGAGGGGGGATACATCTTTCTAAAGAATGTCATCACCTTCCTTGATTCCTCTTTTGTCTGAGTTCATGTAACATTTCAAGGAAGGAAATCCCTTCATTTGGGAGGATCCCCCATTTCGGGAGACATATTCAGATTTTTCAGAGCATGGACTAAATTCAGCTGATATTCTTCTGTCCTTTGCTAAATCAAATCAACTCCAGTATCAACTCCGACTCCTTATTAGCAAACAGTCCTACTTGCTTGGTCTCCAGTCTATCAGATTTGACACAGGGGTGCTTCCTCTAGGGAAATGATGATAAATGGCCGTGCACATGCACATGACCCACTTACGATAAGTATGTTTCAGAACCAATTATTTATTCTCCTTCTAACTTTTAGAGCTAGATTTAGCTGAGGAACAAAACACTGTAGGGGATGAATCGTCTTGAAAGTCTCATAATACAAATTGCCACATTATAATTACAGCCCAATTAAAATTCAGTGCTGCTCTCTTCATTAATTATCATCTCTAGCCTTACAAGTAAGTCAGGAGAGACTGCTGTTCTGTAGACCATGTAGCTCTCCTCCCCCTGCTTTGACTGTGAGAAAAACATGGCTAAGTTCTGTACTCCCATAATAGAGATGGCAGCAGGTAAAGTCCCTGTTTATAAACTTCTTGGCCTCATACTAACTCCATTCTGTGACTCACAAAAGCTCCAAACTCTCCAATACTTCAAGCAGAGCTCTGTCTTCAGAAGGTGCTACAAACTCAAAGCCCTGCAAACAGCAGTACAAAGAGAGGCCATGGTATGAAGATTCACAGAAGCTGTTGGTGGGACATCTAAGCCTATAGACAAACCTCAAAGCTGCATGGTCATGTTCTAATGCTGCATGACCTCATTCTGCTGCTCCTAAAAAAGGTAAAGGATTTTTCTGGGTTTAGTATGTGCTGGTCTGTTTTAAGTCATCTCTAGTACCATACCTCTTACTGCTATAATCTTAGTTTGGGAGGAGGTTTACCGTATCCTCTAGAACCTGTATAAGACACAGTAATCTCTACAGGAGGTTCAACCTGGATCAGGCCTATGCTGGTAAGTGATGAGCAGTTCACAGGACCACAGAGCATTAGGGATTGGAAGGGACCTTGAAAGATCATCTAGTTCAATCCCCCTGCAACAGCTGCATCACCTAGACCAAGCTGCACAGGAACATATCCAGGCTAGTTTTCAAGATCTCCACAGAAGGAGACTCCGTAAACCCCATAAGCAGCCTGTGCCAGTGCTCTGTCACCCTGACTGTGAAGACGTTCCTTTTTACATTCATGTGGAACCTCCTGTGTTCGACCTTACACCCATTGCCCCTTGACATTGAGAAGAGCCTGGATGTGACTGGGATAAAACCTCTGGAATAGGTTGCCTGTCATCTCTATCCTTATTAGACTGACTATCTTCCAGGAGAGGCACATATCTATTTCTCAGTGGCACCTGGGGAGGTGAGGCAGGTGAGGTGTATGCTCTCTTTCTGCCACAGCTTGGCATTTGCCTCCGCTCATCTGCTCTACTTGGGCTTCTGTCTTCCATCTAAGAGGTGCAGGATACAGGGACCTCTTGATTCTGGCTGCTATTTGGCTCTTGTCTAGACTGCAGAGCCTGGCTCCACCAGTCTACCTCTATTTCACCCTCCCTAATGCTCCAGAGCCTTTCTAGCTCCTCTTGTAGCTTTTGAACCTGCTGTGCAAGCTTGTGAATCTGCTGTGCAAGCAGATTATCTACCTGCTCACACCATGCAGAGCCTGAGATCAGTGAGACTCTTTGGCATTTGCTGCAGCCTGTCACCTGCACAGCCTCATCTTGCTGGGGAACCTCCATTTGGGTTCCCACGCAGTGGGACTGTAGCCTGGCCTGCTGCTGGGTTGAGACCATTCTTTGTATTGGTTTGGGGGGTTTTCTGCCCCACCAGGCACAGATGTCTACAGAAGGCTGGCTCACTCGCTCTGTGTGGTCTGAGGATGGCTTCCAGCTTTGCCGCGTTTAAACCTCCCATGGTTGCTGCCCAGTCACATCCCTTATCAGCTTAACCTGCAATAGATTGTGACTTTTATTGGATCCCTCTCTTCTCCCTTGACAGTCCCTGGTTCAGGAAATCCCCCAACCACCTCAACAACCTCAAGAATTACAGCATTCAGGGATCAACATTGGCTCTCTCAACTTTCCAAGTCTTGATGATCAAGAAATCATGACTTCAGGCTATGATGAAAATACAGCAACACAGAAACTCATTGCAATGTAACAATTAAATATTGGTAAATTCCCAGGATGGACAATCCAGCCTTCATTGGTACGGTCAGTGCCAAGGTCTAGCTGAGCACCATGTGCTGAATTATCACGAATCAAACCAATATTAAGTACATTGTGTTCAACCATGGTCACTGATGTTTCACAGTACAAAGGAAGTGGTTCCACACCTATATATTTCAGCCTGAACAGAACTTAATTACCCTTCTTTGTATGAAAAAAAATGTAGTCACAAGCTGAGCAGAAATACTATTTCACTTATATTCTGCTTGCTCCACCACTAATTCAAATATCTTTGTTTAACAGAGCCATCACTCATATTGATCACTTGTGTTATACTGGTGCTGATTTACTGGTTCAGCATTGACTGGTGTTAGTTGGTCCAATGCATTATTACATCTCTAATGAATCGAGTAGAACCATAATACATAAGCTCTGTAACATCTTTCCCATGCATTTTTACTTTAAAAGCCCCCAAACAACAAAGGCTCATTTTTCCTCTTAAAGCACAACATGAATCTAACCCCAAGTGAGATGTTTTCCAGCAGCCTGATTCTTATTCCAAATTAGTGAACACATCCCTCACATACAAGTTGAAAACCCCAAAGGATTCAATTATCACCACAAGTATAAACTAGAATAAGAGAGCAATGTGCTGCAAAAGGGTCTATCATAAAAGAAGGAATAAACAGACTCATCATTTAAAAGCTTTTTCTGCCTTAACATCTGTCAGTTCTGTTGTGTTTAGAAATTGAAGATAAAAGTATCTCTTGTCTGGACAGTTTTGGGGAATCACAAAGACCAGCACGGAATGAGCTTAGGGCACTGGCTTGCAGGGAAGTGTGGGAGGACCCCAGTCACTTCACCCACACCACGGAATGATTGGAGGAAGACTATGAGGGTGGTTTTGGAGAAGATTCTGGGATTTCCCACGCTTCCTGAGGGATTCCCATGACCTTCCTCTTCTTACATCCTGATCAATATCCTAGTGCAGAGTGTCTTCTCTGGAACTGTTCCTGAACACGAGATCTGTACCTGATATTCTGAACACAGTAACTCTACTCCTTATTTTGCCTCCTGATTTTACTCACTGTTCGGTACCTATGCTTTAAACACTCTTTCCATTTATCAAAAGGCTAAGAGTTATCCTGAATTAAATGTGATTCCCAGGGACTGGCAGGGCTTTAATTTCCCATACACATATACAAAACAAAAATAAAGCTCAAAAGAAATGTCAAGGATAATCAGACATGATGATTCCTGTACAGTGACAAAGAGACCCATTGGGTAGCACATGTAAAGTGAGATTCCCAGTCATCAAGGCACTCTTTGCTAGTCACAAGCTGATTTTCATTTCCTTTTCTCTAGTGCTGAAGCAGCAAAGGCTTCAAAGTCTTGCTGGTTTTTTCTTTTCACTTTACCTAAGTTATGTATTTGGGCAGCATAAAGGTTGATTCTACATTTTCTGGCACTCTTGATTCTACATTTTCTGGCACTCAGCTAATCAACAAAGCCAGCATGGCTTCCAAAGGCAGAGTTAGCTCTCTGCCTTTCCTTGTGCAGTAAGTGGAGCACTTACTGCCAAGTGTTTAATACAGACAGTGCCAATCTTCTCACAGTTCCCAGATGTGACTCAAAAACATTCTGAATTATGACACACAGAATCACAGAACATTAGGGTTTGGAAGGGACCTCAAAACATCATCTAGTCCAATCTCCCTGCCACAGCAGCATCATCTAGACCAAGTCGCACAGGAACACATCCAAGTGGGTTTTAAAAGTCTCCAGAGAAGGAGACTCCACAAACCCCATGTGCAGTCTGTTCCAGTGCTCTGTCACCCTCACTGTAAAGAAGTTCCTTCTGATATTTAATACAGCACCTTCTATGTTCCCTCTTACACCTATTACCCCTTGTCCTATCATTGAGAAGAGCCCACCTCCATCCTCCTGACACTCACCCTTCACATATTTATAGACACTGATGAGGTCACCCTTCAGTTTTGTCCAAGCTAAAGAGATCCAGCTCTCTCAGCTTCTCCTCATAAGGGAGGTGTTCCATCACCATTTTCGTGGGTCTGCACTGGACTCCCTCCAGCAGCTCCGTGTCCTTCTTGAACTGAGGTGCCCAGAACTGGACACAATACTCTAAATGTGGTCTCACTAGGGCAGCGTAGTAGAGGGGGAGAAGAATCTCTCTTGATCTGCTAACTACCCCACTTCTGATACACCCCACTGCTGGCTCATCGTCATCCTGTCGCCCACCAGGACCCCCAGATCCCTTTCTCCTACACTGCTCTGCAACAGGTCAGTCCAGAAGCTATACTGGTACATGAGGCTGTTCCTATCCAGATGCAAGCCTCTACACTTGCCCTTGTTATATTTCATTAAATGTCTCCCTGCCCAGCTCTCCAGCCTGTCTCAGTCCCGCTGAATGGCAGCACAGTCTGCAGGGGTGTCGGCCACTCGTCTCAGCTTTGTGTCATTAGCAAACTTGCTGACTCTCAAAGTACAAAACTCACCCAAGCACTTTCCTTCTGACCTCAAAGCTCTTCATGCAGTAGGAATTCGATTTCTGAGCTGCTTAACCCTGTCCTGTACACACTGTTCTCGGGCGCTGACAAAACTGAGTTTTCACTTACTATGTGGCTCAAAACTCCTTGTACCAATACAATTTTAGCAAGTTGTGTCTCAGAGAGAAGACAGCAATGGTTTGAACACATCAGGTATTTGTCACAGAATCACAGCATAATTTAGATTGGAATAGACCTTTTCAATCATTGAGTCCAACCACTAACCCAGCTACGCCAAATTCCTCACTAAAACATGTCCTTCCCACTTCTGTGTTTTTTTCCCAGTAATTATTTCACATAAAATAAAGACAGTTTTCTGTGGCTACTTGGCTTCATTTAAAATATCATCCCCAGCTATGAGGATTAGGGTTATCATTGCTTTTCATTTCAGACAAACTTGTACAACAGGTCAGAAGGAGCCTTCCTACCTCACCTGGCCCATTCCAACAGATCAGACACTCCACAAGCCAAGAGGAGACTCAACACAGAAGCACCATAACTCCTGGTGAATGCTTCACATGCCAACCACCACTACCTGTTACAGCCTGAAATGCAAGAGTTGTCATTCTGTGCGTTATAGAGCTTCTGTTTCAAGCCCTGCTTTGATCTTAAGGCCACACCCATGACATAAGGATTGCCATTTTCAAAAATTAATATTCCCATTAACCAAACACACACTGGACAAACTAAGTTTCTATGAGGATCTGCAGCAGAAATGGTCTCATAACCATGAGTCATGGTTGAACAGGTGACACGTCCTATTGGTGACGGGTCCAGGAACATAAATAATGATCTTTGCTGTAACTAAATGGGGAAAAAAAACCAGCACAGGTTATTTATTAGAAGTCACATTTTTAATCACAAAATACTGAAGACATCTGCCCTGAAGCTACTCATCCTTTCAACCAAAACCAAACACAAGCAAAAAGGTAGAAATAAAAAGACATGCTTGCAGAAAGAGCTGAGCAACTCGAATCTCTTCAAAAGAGCAGCGTGGAAAAATGAAAAAGCAGAGCACAGAACTTGTTGGCAGATTGTCAGCATTTCCACCAGCCTGAGGGCAGGAAGATTACTGTAAGGATGGAGGTCTTTGGAAACCCTTCATGAGCAGAGGACTTGAAAAGTATGAACTCACAAGGTCCAACATGCTGATCTAAGATAGAGGCTACCTAGTTAAGCCGTTGCCAGTGGCATATTCTATGCTCATCACATTATTGTGTTTGACCTTGGCCAAAAGGAAAGCAAGGGGCAGACTGTAGGTGCCACAGGTCTCTCTTGTTTATGGAGGGAGGTGCTCCCATGGGTAACCAGCAGTGCCAGCAAGCTGATGACTGCAGGCTTTGTCTGCTGCCAACCAAGAGATGCTTGGAAACGTATCCTGGAGGAGCTCAAGTTCAGAGCACATGCAACAAGCTGCTATTTGGAAAGGCTGTTACTTTTTTTTTCTGGTCTCATTATCATGATCCTGCAGAGGTTCCACACCTGAATCGTGGGTCAGAGCTTTCTGCTTAATCCCTACATTCAAGACAGAGCTCCCAAAACAGACAATTGTGTCTTTGATGTTTCTAAAGCTATAAAATACAGCTTCACTGTAACAACTAATGCCTAGATGGGCAGGTCTCTGATTCCTGGGAGCGAAGCTGTGGAAACTTTATTGACACCCAAGATCTGGGATGAAACATGAACAGCAATGCTGCCATTGTTCTTACAATTGGACAAATTTAACGGACACACACTACAGAGGGAAATTGTTCCCCAGAGACTGAGAAATCCTTCTAGAACGTGGATCAAGGACAATGGTTCTATATACTGGCTCTTCACGTATAGCAATGTAAATACTGTGGTGTTACACTCAAATTTAAATTACATAAAAAACAAGGCAGAATGAGGGAGAAGAATTACAAGAGGCACCCACAAATCTGTTGTGTCGCAGATACCTGCCAAGATGTTAATAGTTTAAAGATCCAGAGGAACTTCTGAAGTTATTACATATGCTCAGCGGTCCGGTATCAGAGTGCGTTCAGGTACTGCCATAGAAGAGTCTGAAGACTTGTGGGTGAGGAAAGATCCAGGAGATAAGAAGAATTATTTTTTTTTGTAACGCAATATTGCTTCAGTTTCTTACTGTGTCACTAAATGTGCACTTCTGCCTCCCTGGCAAAGTTTCAGCAAAGCTTTCTGAGGGCTAGCTATTGGAACTGTTCCTGAGAAGGTAGACACTGTCTGTGATTTTTGAGTATTTTTCAAAAATTAATTAAATATGACAAAAAAACCAAACTGAAATAATACAAAAAATAAAATTTAAAGAAAAAATATGAAGAAACTAGTTTTTCCAAAAACTAAATATACATGTTTTGTACATTTGTCTGTATATCATCCAGTCTAAGGCATTAATATTGTAAGCCATTGTAACAGAAATGATAATCGGACTCATTTGCCTTGTAATGAGATTCCTGAGTCAAGCTGAAACAGAGCATTAAAAACAATGACCCATCAAGGAAACTGGCTGCATCTTATCCTGAGTCATTTATGCCCCCAGCCTTGCAGAGATGGAGAACTTTAATGATGTGGTCTCTCATATAGGAATAATTCTATGTTCCTTAGTAATACAAACCAAGAAACAAAACAGTATTTTGAGATTTGGAAGCTGAAAACAGATTGTTGTTCTAATTCAGTGCATTGAGAGCTCTAACAAATGGGATAGCTAAGCAGTGAGGAGATCATCTTAATGATGGGTCTGTTTGTCTCTGCCTAGAAAACATATGCTTGGGGCAGCGGATCTGTGTTTGCTGATGCACAGGTCAGGGAATTCAGAAAAGGTCACTGGAGCTGCTAGATGGAGAAGTCTAACAAATATTTCAGCTCTTCAGAGATGCCCATTAAATCGATCATCAATTTTTTTGGTCACACTTAAAGCAAGATTTGCTGTATTGCTGTACTGCGTTTGCATTTGCTGTGTTGCTGTTCTGGAAACAGCTACGCCGGCTGATTTTAAGGAGACAGCATGAAAACAAAAATGGGGATGTTCAGTATGGAAAACCAGTATGGATCCTTCAGCATCACATTAATTTACTTTGATTTGATTCTGTACATGTGATGTTTGTGTCTTTCTTGGCAGAAAACAAGATTAACCTGAGAAGGGTGCTATTTTTATGCTAATACAATATCCTGCTGGAGTGAAGAGGCAGCAGCAGCTTTGAGATCTGGAAGAAGTACCTTAATGTTCCAGTAAACCCAAAGGCTGAAACGACTGTTGTCACACAGTTAACTAAAACTGAAGAATTCCAGGCCACAAAAAATATGATGAGTCTGTGTGTTTTGCTGGTTTGTTCGGTTATTTAGTATTTAGCTTCTTCAGTTTGCCAAAGACTTATTCTTTCCTCTGCCAGGTTTCCAGACACTTCTGATTATAAAGTGCAGTGGGAAGCTGAGGTACAAGACAGAACCAGTCCCAGGTACTTCAAAACCATGAGGGAATAAAGTGCATAGTGGCTGTACTTCTTGCCAAGGTAAAATCACAAAGCTCTGAACTGAAGGAGAAATCGGACCTAGATTGGGTCACCATGGGCTGCACTGCAACTTGATGTCTAACATCTACTAAAGGTTTCAGAACATGAAATGGGTGCGGAGATGGTCAAAATGAGAAGAGTTTTAAGTCGTGGTACAAAACACTGATTTGCCAAAGGCATTATTCCCCCATGCACGTTCCACTGGCAAAGCCCACCAGTTTGTGCTTTCCAAAACCAAATCATTATTAAAGCTAAAGAAGGAAAATATAGCTTTTTAAAAAATGTATTTTGATGCTTCATGGCAGCAAGACATGGCTGCACCCTAATATTTACCTTTCTAAGAGTCCTGTAGTACCTCACAGGATGTAGTTAGAAGTGAAACAGGTATTCTTGCATGATGAGTACTGCCCCAGAACACAGTACAAGAAGCACTTTTCTGTGTTATCGTCTAGATTAGAGAAGAAACAAATAACAGACCATACCTACCGTGAATTCCGGAAAACTGGAGGCAAACACCTATCATATAGCTGTGAAACTGCTAAAGGCCAGTATTTCTGAAGACCTATCTGCAAGGGATCTGAAAGCAGACATTGGATGAGATTCTATTACTTGATTTGTACACCATTTTTCTCTGAAAAAGCTGCAGTAGCTTCTAACAGACATCCTGGTTATATTAGCTGTGTGCAGGCAATGACTTCATTTATAATGAAGTCAAAGGAAATGGAAAAAATATGTTAACAAAAATTGACAAGTAAATTTTAATAATGAGAAAATTATGTGTATGTATGCTGCATGATAGGCACTAATTTTAGCACCTAACTCAATCAGAGAGTGATCTGCAGATGGACACTACATTCAATTCAAAAATGAAGAGGCTACATTAATCAAATCTATTATCTACTGAAAAAATGTACTCGACTCAAATAATTCTTTCATCTTCACACTGGTCATGCAACAGTTGCCTCAGGAACAACCCAGCAGAGTATGCTACAGTGAATGGCCAGGTTTAGGAGAAACCTTAAAGACAGCAGGGCCATACATATAACAAGAGATGTCCCTGAGTACATCTGAAGGACCTTCTACTTCCAGTGCTACTACCACCACAGTGCTGAGAGATGTCTTCTTATTACCTTTGTACAGCTTTGTTCAGCAGTTTTTCCAAGCTCACTTTGCTTGGAAACACAGGAAGACCAGAAACTTAAACTGAAGGAAAGGGCTATTCCTCCACCAGCACTGCAGGCCCAGCTGTTGGCATTTACAGACAGATTTAGCCTACCTACCTCTGAGAAAGGTGTGTTTGTACAGCATCTACACTTCTAGATGAACAGCATCACTCCCAATGCTCCAGGTAGTTTTGCTTGGTTATCTCCTGCCTCCAATGGAGAGGAAGTAGTACATACTAGTCCAGTATATTAAAGCCCACCTTGGTCCAACTGCCCATCCCAAAAAATCTTCCAGTCTTCCCCTTTCCATGGCAAGGGGTAGCAATAGTCAATCTATGTGCACAGAGGAAAACACTGAGCTCCTCAGCTCCAAGCAAGAGTCTGAAATCCCCATTACTGGGTTTTATTTCCACACTCATGGCATTACTGACCTGTTCCATTCTTTGCACCTGTTAAGATCATCGAGTCCAACCATTAATCCAGCTCTACCAACCCCACCACTTCCTGGTCCAAGTCTCTTTAAAAGTCTTTGAGGAGGCTCTGTGGTTATTATAACATGTTTGACAGATACACTTTTTACGACACCAGACTTCTTTCAAGTTCAAAGGCAGAAGGACAGACACTGCATGAGCATGCATAAAGTTCAATATGACATCATGTTAGCCCTCATCAAGTTAAAGAGAACCCACAATTTTAAAACAGTCCATCTATTTCCGTACTCTGAGAGCTCTGCCATCCATTCACACTACTAATGCAAATTCTTGCCCTGCTCCCTCTTATTGAGAAGGTTGTCTTAGAGGGGACAATTCCAAACTCATTTCTTGATGGGCTTGTTCTAGTAGAGGGACATCACAGTTGAACATAGCTCAGGAACATACATTCCTTTACCAGACTATCTCACTGGTGGGAGAATAAGATAACTTATTTCTGTTCCAATAAGGTCCATAAAGGAAAAATAATCTCAGCGAATAACTAAAAATCTGTGGCAGTCAAAATGAGTTACAGTGCTGTGCTTGTGATATGGGAAGTGCACAGCCTTCTTACCTTAAATAAGTTTTCCTGTTGCAGCTCTTTATTAGATGACATGAATTGCCCTCAGCAAAACAAATTTTTATGGATAGTTACCATAGGAAAATGTCTCAGAGAATTAAACTGTTCACTGTGCTGTATGGTAGCCTTAGACCAGGCCCCGATAGCAGCTGCAACACTGAGCCTGTAGGGACAAGAAGGGGAAGACAAGAAGTGAAAGAAAAAATGGTGCAGAAGAGACAAACAATACAAAAAGGTGCAGCTGGGGACAAAGGAGGAGGCTTTAAATTATAGTTGGAACATATTAAAGTGTAGGTTGTTGGTGCAGACACTAACAGGCTAACCACAAATTCACTCGATTCGTTAAAGCTGGCTGGTTCCTACAAATGCAGTGAGATCCTGCACAGCAACTTGAACTGTGTTTCTTTTGCTCATCTTATTACACTTAAATGGAATCAAAATTCTCTCAGAAAAAAAACATTTGTCTGAACATTGGGAGTACTGAAGTAGCTTGTTCTTTAGCTCTGACATCTAACTGTGCTGGTTTAGGAATAGATGTACTTTCTTTCAGCAGACAATGGAGATGAGACCTAACAGAAATATCTGTCTAAGGACATGCAATGAAGCATTTAGGGGGACATTTTTACTCAGATCTGATTTCTCAGTCTCTCTTGGAAAGACCTGCTGCTCAGTTGTTTGCAAAACTCTATTCATTAAATTGTTTTGTTTGCCGACATTTAACAGCCATCCTCTTTGACTTGAGATTTAAAATCTTAAGAAAAATTATAGGAACATTCTGATTGGCAGACACCTTCAAGATCAAGTCCACTGTTGCCCCAGCAGTGCCAGGTTATCACTCAGAACAACATCTTCCCATGTTTTAAACCCCTCTAAAAATAGGGACTACGGCACTGCCCCAGGTTCTTTCAGGATTTGACAACCCTTTTGGTGAAGAAGTTCTTCCTCATGTCCAACTTAAACCTCCCCTGGTGCAATTTAAGATCACTTCCTCTCTTCCTGTTGCCTGTTACTTGTGAGAAGAAGAGCAGAGAATTATGCCTACAAACAGACAGGCAGCATCATCTTTTAGCTGGGTGACTAGACTCCAAGTACCTCTTCTCAGTTACTGTTTCAATGGTAGCACTTAGAGTAGAAAGTCTTAGCTACCAAGATTTCAATGATTTAGGAGAATATTATGTTACATGGCAAATTCCATGAGTCAAGCACAGTTGGTTGTGAACTTGACCAGAGACATTTGGTCAAGTTCATTTTGCTTCATGACATAACACTCAAAGAACATGTTGGAAAACAAAAAATCACTGCAGCTCATTGTTTATCGAGCAAAGGCAGATGAACAGGACCTTACACCTTTACTTCCTCCCTGCCTATGTTTCTAGTAGCTTGCCCAGCTCTCTGTGTCTTTAAAGTTCTTTCAATCTTCAAGCCAGTCATAGACTCTTAATAATTTTAGTGAGGGACAGCTGACTTCTTACAGGGGGATGGAGCTGGACTCTTCTCAGTGTCATCTAATGAGATGACAAGGGGCAATGTGTTCATCTGGAACATAGAATCATAGAATCATAACGGATTGGAAGATCATCTAGTCAAATCCCCCTGCCACAGCAGGATCACCTAGACCAAGTCACACAAGAACACATCAGAAGTTCCACATAAGTCTGAGAAGGAACTTCTTCACGGTGAAGGTGACAGAGCGCTGGAATGGGCTGTCCAGAGGCATTGTGTAGTCTCCTTCCCTGGAGACATTTAAAACCCACCTGGGTATGTTGCTGTGAGACTTGGTTTAGGTGATCCTACTGTGGCAAGGGGGTTGGACTGGATGATCTTTCGAAGTCCCTTCCAATCCCTAATGTTCTGTGATGTTCTGTGATGTTCTGTGACCTTGCCTGATGCTTTGTTTGACTTACCATCATTCTACTCATTTTTCCTATACATCCATACACCTCCCTCTTTAATGCATTCATGTCTTTCTGACATGGATTTAGGATTTCAGTGCTCACACCCAGAGTACTGTGTCCAGTTCTGGGCTCTGCAGTTCAAGATTCTGTAATAGAATGCCTTTTTGTCTGTCTTTTAGCTGCAGCCAAGTTTAGCTATTATGTGTCTATTTGTCTGGTCTCTTTAGGTTTTTTTGGGGTTTTTTCACCGTTTTGGCATGCACGCATATATTTCATTGTCAAAACATAGTGAATTTCTCCAGGTACGCCACCCCCAGAACTACAGAAAGAGAAATAAGTATATCAAAGCTGTGTTGGGATGCATAAAATCCTTTTGGGCTTTCTTTTTCCCCCCACATATCATCCAACAAAATCAGATCTAGTTTACTGCTGGTTCTCTCTAGCTCTTCTTTTCCATATTACTGATTCCCGCACCCCTCCTTCCCTGTGAATATCAATGCTCCAAATCACAGGCCATCAAGACAGAAGTGTCTCCCCTGGGAACAGCAGTTGCTGGTTACCACCTGCTGGTCATATTCTGGAACACCTCTCTGAGCACTGTTCACAGCCTTCCATGCAGAACTTTGTGAGCACAAGAGCCTGGACTATCTCAATTTGACAGGTCATCCAGACCTCCTGACAACTTCCCGAGATGAAAAAGAAGGTGCAAACAAAGCAAAATTTTAAGGATACTAAGACAACCATTGTGTGAACTTCATCACATGCAGCATGATGAGATTTATAGAGGGGAAAAGAACATCTCTACAACTGCTGTTCTTCCTTTATCTGGGGAAGTTCAAATATGAAATCCAAGTTCTAAGAAGTCTCATACTGTGAAAAGTTCAGCACCCAGTATTCTTTAAGTTTTAATCTGTGACTCATGAACAAGTTCACTGAGGTGTAGAATAACCTCCAGGGAAGAATATTTTTCAATCAATAGCATATTAGGAGAAAAGCAGTCCGTGCATGAATAAGCTAACTGAGGGATGCATTTCCTCAGTCTCAGCTCTGTTATCATATTCTCATTTCCCATAGTTTGTGCAGTTTCACATTTCTGCCTGATAGTGTTTATTGTGACACCAAGCATTTATTTAACATATATCATCGAATCATAGAATCATCAGGGATTGGAAGGGACCTCAAAAGATCATCTAGTCCAATCCTGCTGTGTAGCAGGATCACCTAGACCAAGTTGCACAGGAACACATCCAGATGGGTCTTAACCATTTCCAGTGAAGGAGACTCCACAACCTCCCTGGGCAGCCTGTTCCAGAACTGCACACAGTACTCCAGATGTGGTCTCACAAGGGCAGAGTAGAGGGGGAGAAGAACCCTTCTCGATCTGGTAAACACCCCCCTCTTCTGATCTGACCCCAGGATGCTGTTGGCCCTCTCTAACACAAGAGCACACTGCTGGCTCATGGTCATTGGGCCACCAGGGCCCTTTCTCCTACACTACTCTCCAACAGGTCAGTCCCCAGCCTATACTGGTACCTGGGGTTGTTCCTGCCCACATGCAAGACTCTACACTTACCCTTGTTATACTTCATTCAATTTCTCTCTGCCCAGCTCCCCAGCCTGTCCAGGTCTCACTGAATGGCAGCACAGTCTGCTGGGCTGTCAGCAACACCACCCAGCTTTGTGTCATCAGCAAACTTGCTGACAGTGCACCCTAATCCCTCATCCAAGTCATCAAAGAATATATTGAACAGGACCGGTCCCAGCACCAACCCCCGGGGAACTCCACTAGATACAGGCCTCCAACTAGACTCTGTCCCATTGACCACCACTCTCTGATTTCAGCCTCTCATTCTGAGAAATATGAGAATTAACTAATAATTTAAGTGATCTACAACTCCCGTCTGTGTCAAACTGTGTCACTGTGATAGTTTGCAGTGAAGCCACTGCAAATGTGACAGGATTCTTGTACAGATAAGTGTTTCCATGACACTTGGTCATCTTCTCCCCTTAAGTTCGGGTGGAAGCTCACCTCTCAGAACAGGAAGATACTTTTGCTTTAAAATCCTTCCCCAGATGACCTGAACTTCTTACGTTATCGAGTGAAAACTTTCTGTTTGAGAGAAGTTTTAAGGGGGGCCTAATCATATTTAGGATTCTTTTCTTTGTCCTAATTTTTACTCTTCATGTCTACTCCTCTCCCTACATCTCCCATCTCTAGGTTGTCTTGTGGGACCAGGTGAGCTTTCTACAAAGACTTTGTAAAATTCCAATTTTATTCAAGTTTTCTGAGTTGCAGAAGAAACAAAAAGCTGGGATGGGGACAGAAAAGAAAAGCAGAAAATAACAGCCTTCAGATGTATTTCTTTTCCAGAAAATGTGAAGAATAATAATATCACATCATTTTCAGGAAGAGAATGAATGACTGTGTAAGCACATCAGATTAGTGCTGTTCTTTGGGGAATGTCTCTGTGTGACAGGGAAGAGGAGACTTAATAAAGGGTTGGAAAGAGAAAGTGGTATAGCTTGCACCCAGGAAATACTCCTTTTGTCTCCTCTTTCTTGCCAATATCCCTTAGACCTGAGAATTGCCTCTCATCAAGATATCCATCCCTCCCTCTCAATATCCTTTTCATACCACGTCTACTACAACACACCAATCCCAACAAGTTCCTTCATGAATGTCTGCAATAAACTTACAAAGTCAAGTTGTCCTATACTTCCTCAACACTTTTTCCACTTTATTGCTCATACAAGCTCTAGCCCTGCTCATCCCAACATGTTAAAATACAGCAGCTAGGAGAACCATCAAAATCAATTCCCAATTCCTTGTGCTGGAGAGGTTCAGCCCATGTTATGGCTTTATGGTGAACTGTCATTAAGACCTAAAAAATGATACAGGCAATGCCACCGGGAGATAATGAACTAAATTTGCTCCTAACTTTACAGCCTGAAAAACTGAGATGTCAAGTTCAGGGAAGTGCACCTGTAATTGCCTTTAGTGAGGGAGACAGCTGGAGCCAATCCCTGCTGCTCCTCCACAAACAGCCAGAATGAAAAGGTTTCTCACTGCCTCTCCTGAACTCTCTCAAAGGGTCACATTTCACTTCAGCAGGTGTAAAAATCTCCCACTGATTTACTCTACTTATTAATTTCTTTGCCATTCAACCTTTCTTTATCCACTTTGTGGCTCAAATACACCCACAAACACCTTTGGAAAAACACTTCTAAAAGATGCTCCAGGTGTCTGAGCTATACTGTTGTATATAGACATAGAATCACATAACCACAGAGCATTAGGGATTGGAAGGGACCTTGAAAGACCATCTAGTCCAATCCCCCTGCAACAGCTGCATCACCTAGACCAAGCTGCACAGGAACATATCCAGGCTAGTTTTCAACATCTGTGAAGAAGTTCCTGTTTACATTCATGTAAATATTCAATCTTGCACCCATTGTCCCTTGTCGTATCACCAGATGACATTGAGAAGAGCCTGGATACATCCTCCTGACGCCAACCCTTCACATATTCATAAACATTAAGGAAGGCACCCCTCAGTTTCCATTTCTGCAAGCTAAAGAGACCCAGGTCCCTCAGCCTTATCTCATTAGGGAGGTGTTCTTCTCCCTTCACTATCTTTGTTGCTATGTGCTGGGCTTCCTCCTCACCTGTCTGGAAGACCAGCAGCAGGTAATAGTCGGCCGATCTTACAAGGTTAGGGAGCATGCTAGTGATATCCCTGATTTCAGCTCCAGGCAGACTGCAGACTTCCCTGTGATAAGGATTAACTCTGCATATTGAGTCCTCAGTTCCCTTCAGGAGCAAGTGCCCAATAACTAGGACCCTTCTTCTTTGTGGAGAAGTCTGTGATATTAATGGAAGACCCGTCCGATTTTTGCGACTGGGATAAAACCTCTGGAATAGGTTGCCTGTCATCTCTATCCTTATCAGACTGACTATCTTCCAGGAGAGGCACATATCTATTTCTCAGTGGCACCTGGGGAGGTGAGGCAGGTGAGGTGTATGCTCTCTTTCTGCCACAGCTTGGCATTTGCCTCCGCTTGTCTGCTCTACTTGGGCTTCTGTCTTCCATCTAAGAGGTGCAGGATACAGGGACCCCTTGATTCTGGCTGCTATTTGGCTGTTGTCTAGACTGCAGAGCCTGGCTCCACCAGTCTACCTCTATTTCACCCTCCCTAATGCTCCAGAGCCTTTCTAGCTCCTCTTGTAGCTTTTGAACCTGCTGTGCAAGCTTGTGAATCTGCTGTGCAAGCAGATTATCTACCTGCTCACACCATGCACAGCCTGAGATCAGTGAGACTCTTTGGCATTTGCTGCAGCCTGTCACCTGCACAGCCTCATCTTGCTGAGGGACCTCTGTTTGGGTTCCCACATCCATGTGTCGCAGAGGTGACCGTAGCCTGGTCTTCCTCTGCTGCCAGGTTGACACCATTTTATTTTTTTTACCCCCTAGGCAGCTAGAGAAGGCTGGTGTTGCTGTTCTATATCTAGCCATCTATGTCTAGAAAATCAGCCTGAAGGTACTTCAGTAAGAAGGTTCTGGGGTGAAGGTGAAGCTCCTCATCTCCTGTTGACAAACACATGCCCAAATCTTCAGTCACTTGTTCGTTTTCCCATTAATATGATTCTATTTCTATCCTTATTGTTTTTCTCTTATCAACAGGACAGTTGACAAACTAGAGAGCTGGGCAAAGGGGAATCTAATGAAGTTCAACAAGGGTAAGCGTAGAGTCCTGCCCCTGGAGAGGAACACCACCAAGCAGCAGTACAAAAGGGAGGTTGTCCTGCTGAAAAGCAGCCCTATGGAAAAAGACCTTGGAGTCCTGGCTAACAGTCAGCTTAGGACAGAAAAATGCCCTTGTGACCAGAAGGCATCCTGAGCATCAAGTGTGTCCACCAGGTCCAGGGAGGTTCTTCTTCCCTTCTAATCTACCCTAGTGTGATCACATCCAGAGTACTAGTTCTGAACTCTCCAGTTCAAAGGGACAAGGAACTGCTAGAGACAGTCCAGTGGTGGGCTACAAGGATAATGAAGGGACTTAAACACCTCTTCTCTGAGCAAAGATTGAGAGAGCTGGTGCTGTTTAGTCTGGAGAAGAGAAGGCTGACAAAGAATCTTATCAAAGTTTCTAAATATCTGAGGGGTGGGATTGAAAAGGAAGGGGCCAGTCTCATTTCAGTGGTACCCTGTGATAGGATGAGGGGCAAGGGACACAAGCTGGAGCACGGGAGGTTCCACCTCCTGTGGAAGGAAGTGTGACAGAGCAACAGAACAGGCTGCCCAGAGTGGTTGTGGAGTTTCCTTCTTTGGAGACTTTCAAAATCTGCCTGTATTGGTTCCTGTGTGACCTGTCCTAGGGGATTCTGCCTTTGTCAGGGGGGTTGAACTAGATGGTCTCTAGACATCCTTTGCAACCCCTGACATTGTGTTATTCTGTAATTCTATTTCTAAAAGAAATTTAAAAAAGCATTCTCTGTCAAATTCATTCAGAAAAACTTAGGAAAACCTTCTTCCCAGAAAGAGTGGGGAGGCCTTGGAACAGGCTGCTCAGGACAGGGGTGGAGGCACCATCCCTGTAGATAATAAAAAACAGGTAGACATGGTGTTTCAGGAGATGGGTTAGTGGATGGGGGTTGTATGATGGACAGTTGGACTCAATGAACTTGAAGGTCTCTTCCAACCTTGATGATTCTATGATTACTGTGGTAAATGGACCCCACTGCCTGAGCAAAAAGACCATTGCATGAGAAAAGCAGCTTAGCCTTTACCTACCACCTCATATCCTACCAGGGCTAGAAATGACTCCCAGACTTATAAAGGCTTTTCCATGTATATACATCACCTTTACTCTTGTTTGCCTTGAGTTTGGACCTGCATATGTTCAGTGGTTTAGTTTTCCCTAACTACAATCTTAGGCTTATCCTGGATTTGTCAGGATTATGTTTTCTAGTCTGTGAAGAGAAGAATGTATTAGTAACCCTGAAGTTTATCAATTATTAGTATCTGAAGCCTGAAGACTCCACATCACATAGGAAGAAACAGAAAGAGTGTAGAAATCACACTTCTGCCTTTTGAAATGTTGGCACTTTGGGTGCCAACAAGGCTAAAGTTGTTAGCCCCTTGGGAGGTTGATTGTCACTCCTGGTGCTGCCTCATGTCAGCCTCAGAGAGAATCCAGCGGCACACATCAAAGCAACTCCGCGCATTGTCCACTTTCTCCACGTGCTATTTACTTCCAGTAGATTCTTTTGGTGTGGTGATCATAGATTTTTATCATTTAATTGGATCACTCACTCTCAATTTCTGTTTGCACTACTAGTAGCACCAGCAGACACCAAGCCCCAGGATCCCTCTAGAAACTAAATGAAGCCCAGGAACTAAGATTTCCTCTCTTATATTGCACAAGTGACTGTAGAGCAGGGCTACTCAAAGGCACTCCGCTCCTTTTCCATTCTTAACAGTCATCTCTGAGTGTCTAACACATCAGGAAAAGTTTTATACCCTTAAATCACTTTCATGACCCAATAAAGACCCCACAAAGTCACTGTCTTCCACATTCCCGAGTCCAAGCCACACATCCTGGTAAGGCCTGGTGCCTCCTCTTCTTCTCCAACACTACAGATTGAACCTTCTTTTTCTCTGACAGATGAAGCATCTGATAATGGGCTAAGCTATGGTAGACAAAGATAACCCAACTATGGCACAAAATGGCTGATGATATTCCCATTTCTTTCTCCTCTGCATAAATACCACCGTTTTCACCAACAATTTAACTGGAGTGGCTTCAGTCTATCATATCTAAGGCTTCAGTTGTTACCCATTCCCCTTTACTGAGAATAAGCGATCTTTCATCTTCATTCTTAGGTGGGCACATTATTTACACACTTCTCTGGTCTTTTTGGTTTTCCTCACTTCTGACATCTTCCCTACAGCACTGACAAAGGATAGAAACACTATAACCTCTCCCTCCCTTACCTCAATAGGGAACATTAAGTAATCTTATGAAATTGCATTTTCCTCGACAGTATCAGAGGTTTCCATCTCCCAACAAGAACAAGGAAATTTGTTTTGCAATTCAAAACCAAAACTAGCCCAAAGAAGAAATCTGAATCTTTTCTCTACTTTGCTATCAGCTGTAGAACTACCCCATTAAAATCAGCTTCCAGGCTGAGTGATGCTTTCTTAACATCTGTGCCTCAGAGCTGTGCCAGCTGTGGGGTTTTCTATAACCAGTCACTGTGTTAACTGAGTGAAGCAACGAAAATACAAACGACTAAGTCACAGCAGCTTCTCAGCCATTTAAAGCTGACTTGGATAAGCCATATTAAACTACCCAAATTGTGTCTCCTATACTTTCATACTAAAGTACTGCAAGTTCTTCTGGTGGCTTTTCTTTCCTTACGTCAGCTTGTGGCTTGTAAAAATAACGGAGACATCAGACATAGCTTTGGTTTCTGTTTCCAAGATCAGAATAGGATTAGTGTTTACTGCAAGACCAGCTTAATCTCTGAAGTATTTGACTCTTTAGTGGCACCTTCTTTGTCTTAACTCATTTTGCAATTACTAATTTTAAGTTAAGTAGGTGTCAGCAAAAACATCTCAGTCTTTCCCGTTCAGAGAAAAGTGATGGACCGCTCAAAAGGGTATGTAGGGACAGGACAACTACCCACCTCCTGACCCACTTCACAGGGAGGTTTGCTGCCTCCCTGGGGCACAGGTTAAGGATGTAGCAGACAAACTTTCCACCCTAGTAAACCCCTCTGATTATTATCCCCTGTTAATTTTTCAGGTGGGAAGTGATGAAGTTACCAGGAGAAGACCAAAGTCAATTAAAAGAGATTTTAGAGCCCTGGGGAGGCTGCTTAAGGGATCAGGAGAACAAGTTATTTTCTCTTCTATCCCTTCAGTGCCAATCAAGAACAGAAAGATCCATCTAGTGAACTCTTGGCCCCAGGATTGGTGTTACAGAGGGGGTTTTGGGTTCTGGCCTGCAGACAGGAGGTAGGATGCACCTGTCTCAGAGAGGGAACAGAATTTTGGGGCATAGTGGAGCTCACTGACAGAGCTTTAAACAAGATATGAAGGGGGAAGGGGGGACAACTGGCTTTGCTAGTAAAAACCTGGGTATAGTAGCCCAGCACCAATTGGGCAATGTGGCATGACACATAAGAAGGGCTATCGCCCCTCAGTATCGAAAAGTGTGTACTCGGCTCCCTCCCTGAAATGTTTATGCACCAATGCACGAAGCATGGGCAATAAACAGGAGGAGCTGGAGGCCACTGTGCAGCAGGAAAACTATGATATGGTAGACATCACAGAAACCTGGTGGGATGACTCCCATAACTGGAGTGTTGCAATTGATGGCTATCAACTTTTCAGAAGGGATAGGCAAGGAAGAAGAGGTGGTGGAGTAGCCCTCTATGTTACAGAGACATATGAAGCCCTACAAATGAATGCAGGTGAGGCTACAGTTGAGTCACTGTGGGTAAGAATTAGGGGTAAGGCTGGCAAGAGAGATACTGTGGAGGGAATCTGTTATAGACCATCCAACCAAGATAAGAAAATGGATGTAATTTTTGATAGGCAGCTGGGAGAAGGTTCACAGACATTGCCTCTTGTGCTCAGGGAAACTTCAGTTTTTCTGATGTCTACTGGAAATATAACAGCAGAGAGAGAACAGTCCTGGAGGTTCCTGGAATATGTGGAAGATAACTTCCTGACACAACTGGTGAGGAAGCCAACCAGGGAAAATGCCCTTTTGAACATGCTTCTTGTGAACGGGGAAGATCTTGTGGGAGANCTTCAGTGCCAATCAAGAACAGAAAGATCCATCTAGTGAACTCTTGGCCCCAGGATTGGTGTTACAGAGGGGGTTTTGGGTTCTGGCCTGCAGACGGGAGGTAGGATGCACCTGTCTCAGAGAGGGAACAGAATTTTGGGGCATAGTGGAGCTCACTGACAGAGCTTTAAACAAGATATGAAGGGGGAAGGGGGGACAACTGGCTTTGCTAGTAAAAACCTGGGTATAGTAGCCCAGCACCAATTGGGCAATGTGGCATGACACATAAGAAGGGCTATCGCCCCTCAGTATCGAAAAGTGTGTACTCGGCTCCCTCCCTGAAATGTTTATGCACCAATGCACGAAGCATGGGCAATAAACAGGAGGAGCTGGAGGCCACTGTGCAGCAGGAAAACTATGATATGGTAGACATCACAGAAACCTGGTGGGATGACTCCCATAACTGGAGTGTTGCAATTGATGGCTATCAACTTTTCAGAAGGGATAGGCAAGGAAGAAGAGGTGGTGGAGTAGCCCTCTATGTTACAGAGACATATGAAGCCCTACAAATGAATGCAGGTGAGGCTACAGTTGAGTCACTGTGGGTAAGAATTAGGGGTAAGGCTGGCAAGAGAGATACTGTGGAGGGAATCTGTTATAGACCATCCAACCAAGATAAGAAAATGGATGTAATTTTTGATAGGCAGCTGGGAGAAGGTTCACAGACATTGCCTCTTGTGCTCAGGGAAACTTCAGTTTTTCTGATGTCTACTGGAAATATAACAGCAGAGAGAGAACAGTCCTGGAGGTTCCTGGAATATGTGGAAGATAACTTCCTGACACAACTGGTGAGGAAGCCAACCAGGGAAAATGCCCTTTTGAACATGCTTCTTGTGAACGGGGAAGATCTTGTGGGAGAAGCAAAGGTTGGAGGTAGTCTAGGGCACAGTGATCATGAGTTGAGTTTTCAGTCCTTGGAAAAACAATGAGACAGACAAGTGAAACTAGTTCCGTAGGGCGAACTTTGGCCTGTTCAGGAGGCTGATTGACAAAGTCCCTTGGGAGGTTGCCCTAAAATAGGAATCCAGGAAGGCTGGACATACTTCAAGAGGGAAGTCTTAAGGGCACAGGAGCAGGCTGCACCCATGAGATGAAAGATGTGCAGGTAGGGAAGGAGATCAGCCAGGCTAAGTAAGGATCTTTGGCCACACCTCAAGAACAAAAAAGGAGTCTATGACCTCTGGAAGTGGGGGCAGGCCTCTCATGAAGACTTTAAGGATGTAGTCTAACTCTGCAGAAAGAAAATCAGGAGGGCCAAAGAACAGATAGACCTCAACTTAGCTACAGTTGTTAAGGATAATTATAAAAGTTTCTATAGATACATTAATAACAAAAGGAGGACCAGGGAAAATCTCCATCCTATTTTGGATTCAGGGGGAAACCTAGTAACAGATGATGTGGAAAAGGCTGAGGTACTCAGTGTTTACTTTGCCTCAGTGTTTACTTTGCCTCAGTCTTTAGCAGTAGAATTAGGTGTTCCCTGGACAACAGGCCTCATGAGCTCAGAGACAGAGAGGGAGAGCAGAATGAGGCCATCACATTTGGAAAGGAAGTGGTCAGCAACCTGCTACACCACTTAGACATAAACAAGTCCATGGGGACTGATGGGTTGCATCCAAGGGTGCTGAAGGAGTAAGCAGATGTGCTTGCCAAGCCACTTTCCATTATTTACTCAAAATCCTGGCTAGCTGGGAGGTCCCAATGGACTGGAAGGTGGCAAATGTAACACCCACTTACAAGAAGGGCAGAAAGGAGGATCCAGGAAACTATAGGCCTGTCAGTCTGACCTCAGTATCAGGGAAGGTTATGGAACACATCATCTCAAGAGTCATCGCATTTCACATACAGGACAACCAGGGGATCAGGCCCAGTCAGCATGGGTTTATTAAAGGCAGGTCCTGCCTGACAAACCTGATCTCCTTCTATGACAGGATGACCCAAGGGAAAGGCTGTGGATATTGTTTACCTGGACTTTCAAAAAGCATTTGACACTGTTCCCCACAGAATTCTCCTTGATAAGCTGGCTGCTCATGGATTGGATGAGCACACAGTCTGCTGGATAAAACACTGGTTGAACGCTCTGGCCCAAAGGGTGGTGGTTAATGGAGTTAAATCCAGCTGGCAGCCTGTCATAAGTGATGTACCTCAGGGCTCAGTGTTGGGACCATCTCTGTTTAACATCTTTAATGATGATCTCTGTAAGGACATAGAGGGTATCATTAGTAAGTTTGCACATGACACCAAGTTAAATGGGAGTATTCATCTGCAAGAGGGTAGGGAGGCTTTTCAGAGAGACTTAGATTGGAGCAATGGGCCAATGTTAATAGCATGAGCTTCTATAAGGCCAAGTGCCAGGTCCTGCACTTGGGCCACAACAACCCCATGCACTGCTAGTGTCTTGGGAAGGTGTGGCTGGAGAGCCATCTGGCAGAGAGGGACCTGGGGTCTCTAATTGACAGGAAGATGAATATGAACCAGCAGTGTGCCCAGGTGGCTAAGAAGGCCAATGGCATCCTGGCTTGTATTAGAAACTGTGTGGCCAGTGGGAGTAGAGGGGTTATCGTCTCCTTGTATTCGGCTCTGGTGAGGCCAGAGTATTGTGTCCAGTTTTGGGCACCTCAACGCAAGAGAGATGTGGAGATGCTGGAGCAGGTGCAGAGGAGGGCAACTAAGCTGGTGAAAAGCCTGGAGAAAAAAATCTTATGAGAAAAGACTGAAAGATCTAGGGTTCCTTAGTTTGAAGGCTAAGAGACCCCATCACTCTCTACAACTACCTGAAAAGAAGTTGTGGAGAGGGTGGTGCTGGTCTCTTCTCACAAGCAATTAGTGATAGAACAAGAGGGAATGGGTTTAAGTTACAACAGGATAGGTTTAGACTAGATATCAGGAAGAATTTTTTCCCAAAATAGGTGGTCAAGCACTGCAATAGACTTCCCAGGGAGGTGGTTGAGTCACAATCCCTGGATGTGTTTAAAGATCATTTAGATGAGATGTTGAGGGATATGGTTTAGGAATGAGGTTGTAAGGTAGGGTAGATGGTTGGACTCAATGATCCCAGGGCTCTTTTCCAACCAGTTATTCTGTGATTCTGTGACAGGGGCAGTGATTTTAAACTAGAACTGAGTAGATTTAGTTCAGATGTTTCAGGAAAAAGCTCCTGGTGCTGGATCACTGGCACAGGTTACTCAGAGAGACGTTAAAAGCTCCATCCCCTGAGTCATTCAAGGTCGGGGCTCTGAGCAATCTGGTCAGTTAGAGTTGTCCCTGCTCATTGCAGAGGGGTGGAACGTGGTGACCTTTAAAGATCCCTTCCAGCCCAACACATTCTATGAGTCTATAATTCTAAGAAACTTTCCTCTCCAGCATAATTGCGTTTATGGGACTTAATATGCTATTGCAAGGTATTCCAGATTCTCATGGTTCCATCTAGTGGATCACATCCCAACTGACTATTGGGTAGCTGGGCTCAAGGTTGGAAACTGGAAATAATGCTATAAAAAAACCCCACAATCCCTAGTGTTTCTGTGTCACGCATCTCAAAATAGAGCCAAAGTCCTGAGGGAGAGCTACTTAATTTCCATACTATGGAAATGTATATAAACTAGAGGGGTTGCCTACATGACTTTTTATAGTGTTAGAATTTCACTACCTCACCAGTTTCTATAGCTCAAAGGAATACCTCTTTTTATAGGTAATGTAAATTCACTAAAAGATTGAGATCTCATTGTAACTTTGTAAATGCAAAAACCTCTTCTTGAAAACCCACACTTTAAATAGAGACACTGCCTGCACCTCTGCAAAAATAGGGATAGTCCTACAAATTCAACAACCTCTTTGTTTACACCCCATTAAAGGTGAATAACTGTATAGCTAATAATTTAAATCCTTACTTGCTGTGATCTCTGAGTGACTGTGTCATTCTGCACTACGTGAGTGAGCTATTAACTTGATGAGAGAAGCAAATGGACACAAACCACTTTCTCCTAGTCTGGTTATTTTCTGTTACATTTGGAGTTTTTTATACAGTCTTGGGGGGGGGGGGGGT